>OY998180.1:119575337-119888328 GCA_963921935.1 Galeruca laticollis
TCCACCTCCACTTGGATAAATGGAACGTCTACATTTTTCCATACGCCTGTGTAAAATTGCAAGTTTTCGATTTTGGCAAATGTGTTATCGTTAAAACTAGTATATAAACCTAGACCCAGCAGGTGTGTATAAAGTGTCGGCATTTACAATAAACAATAAAAACAAATATACTTATGTTAGCGGAAAAGGATGCCATAAAAAATGTCTACTTCTTAAAGGGTTACTACAAAAATATATTTCTAAGTGTTTACAACAATAGAGCTCTTATAGCAGATGATTGTATTACAATACTTTATAATAATGGTACGGAGATAATATGTTTGGCTACAGAAGAAACGTTTGCAACATTAACTACAAATGGTATTACGTCTTACCAAGGCAACACATTCGCTAAGATAGAAAATTTAAAGTTTTCTACGGAGATATGGAAGGATATTCCTTTTACCCAAGAAGATATGACCCAAATTAAAAACATTACGATGCAGAAGATAACAGATAATATCAAATTAAGGTTTTGCCAGCGCTTAGAAGAAATTGCCGAAGGAACAGAAATGGTAATTACAGCTATAGAGGAAGTTAAACACAGAGAGAGACTTCGTTACATATTAAAGTTTGAGAATTCGGAAATCTTATATTGCTCAAACTACTGGATGGAAAGAGAATTTCCAGAAATGGACCTAAGTTCTAGAATTAAAAATATATAAAAGGGCGTCGTTGTCGCATTCGTTGTCGGCGCATTTGGGGCAACTTAAAATAGGAGGGGTGGGAGTCGTCTAAACTGCTTCGTCGAAAGTAAAGTAATGTGGTTTTCTTACCAATATGGCACACCACCTTCCTTAACCCATATCTTTAGGAAATAGGATTAATACAACACTGGTAGGGATAAACGAAACAGCAACAAAACGCTATTTTTAATCGTTTTTGTTTACAATAATAGCATTTTGAGTATAATACAAACAAATATTACACACAAAATACAACTCTTTCCTTATTTCTATTAGGCGTATGTTCAATTTTATATATTTTTAGTTCTAGAACTTAGGTCCATTTCTGGAAATTCTCTTTCCATCCAGTAGTTTGAGCAATATAAGATTTCCGAATTCTCAAACTTTAATATGTAACGAAGTCTCTCTCTGTGTTTAACTTCCTCTATAGCTGTAATTACCATTTCTGTTCCTTCGGCAATTTCTTCTAAGCGCTGGCAAAACCTTAATTTAATATGATCTGTTATCTTCTGCATCGTAATGTTTTTAATTTGGGTCATATCTTCTTTGGTAAAAGGAATATCCTTCCATATCTCCGTAGAAAACTTTAAATTTTCTATCTTACCGAATGTGTTGCCTTGGTAAGACGTAATACCATTTGTAGTTAATGTTGCAAACGTTTCTTCTGTAGCCAAACATATTATCTCCATACCATTATTATAAAGTATTGTAATATAATCATCTGCTATAAGAGCTGCTCTATTGTTGTAAACACTTAGAAATATATTTTTGTAGTAACCCTTTAAGAAGTAGACATTTTTTATGGCATCCTTTTCCGCTAACATAAGTATATTTGTTTTTATTGTTTATTGTAAATGCCGACACTTTATACACACCTGCTGGGTCTAGGTTTATATACTAGTTTTAACGATAACACATTTGCCAAAATCGAAAACTTGCAATTTTACACAGGCGTATGGAAAAATGTAGACGTTCCATTTACCCAAGTGGAGGTGGAGAAGGTTAACGTTGTTAAAATGCAAGAAATTGCGGATATCATAAAATTTAGGGATTGTCATCGACTAGAAGAATTTGCAGAAGGTACAGAAGTGGTAATATCTGGAATTAAAGAAGTTATGCATAGAGGTAGAATCCGCTACATATTAAAACTAGACAATATAAATGTTTTGTACCTTTCAAATTACTGGTTGGAACAAGAATTAGAAGAAATAGACTTAGATTATAGGATAAAAATAAAATTTGACGTGTTAAAACACACACCCAACAGAAACAAAGAAAGAGTTGTATTTTGTGTATAAATTTTGTTAAACCTTTATAAACATTTTAATAAATCTTTTAAAGGCATCGTTGTTTAACAAATTTTCCCACCTTTACTCTTTAGTAGCAGAGTTCCCTTACGACATCTGTATGTCGACACCCTGTATATTGATTGAACGTCATAATGACGTATTGTTTTCGTTATCAAACCAATAACAGCAGTGTCTTTTTTTTTACATCTTTATGTCGACACACTGTATATTGACCATTCGATGTATTGACCTTTTGTTTTTGTTCGATAAAAATGCATCTTATTGGTATATATATTCATATATATATATATATATATATATATATATATATATATATATATATAGATACATATGATAAATTTTTTATAGAAAATTAAATATATATTTGTGCCTCATTATTGTCGTATACAGGATGTGTAAAAACTTCAGTGTAAAATGAGGAATACACTATTTAAAATGAAATTAAAAAATTGTAAAACGCAATTCGAATAAACGCCATTATGCTTGTTAAATTATTATCGTATGCAGGATGTACGTCAAGGTAACCAAAGCGAAAAGTCTTACGCAATAGATAAAACTATGTATACAGATAATTAATCAATGTAATTGCATATAAAAATGAGTCCGGTTGATGCAATCATATTAAGAGTCTTACGTAATAGATTAAGTATGTATGCAAATCGCAATTGATAAAATTATGTATGCAGATAATTATTATTTAGTGTAATTGCATATAAAATAAGTCCGGTTGATGCAATCATATTAAGAGTCTTACGTAATAGATAAATTATGTATGCAAATCACAATAGATCAATTTATTCTTTAACATCTAGACAGAACAGAAGTTTTTATTGGGATATTAATACAGGTTTAACAAAACGTATACACAAAATACAACTCTTTCTTTTGTTTCTGACGAGTGTATATTTTACCACGTCAATTTTTATTTTAATCCTTCAATCTAAGTCTATTTCTTCTAATTCTCGTTCTAACTAGTAATTCGAAAGGTAAAAAACATTTATATATTGTGTAGTTTTAATTTGTACCCGGTTCTACCTCTACGCATAACTTATTTAATTCCAAATATTACCACTTCTGTATCTCCAACCTTAATATAGCATTTTTGAGAGGTTCGAACATTTTTCTCCTTATTATTATTCGATCTCTATATAATTAATAGGTAAGCAGTCTTATGCCAACTGTTTTATTATTATTATTTACAATTACGGTACAATTCTCCCGATACATCCCATCTTACTCTGTTACACAAAATTATAAATATTTTCTATCTTAGCGAATGTGTTGTCTTAGGTAAGACGTAATACGATTTGTAGTAGATGTTAAAAAAACGTTTCTTTTTCTGTAGGCAAACATATTATCTCCATACATTTATTATAAAGTATTGTAACATAACCATCTGCAATAAGAACTGCTCTATTGTTGTTGTAAACACTTAGAAAATATATATTTGATTTTTATTGTTTATGGTAATGGGTGCTGGCTCTAGACAAGTAAGTCTCTCCAGCTATAATGTAACACTTTTGTATAATTCGAACATTGTCTCTGTTCTCCTTTCTTCCTCGCGTCGATTTCTTGTATTGTTGTTACACCTATAAACATATTGCAACATATTGTTAAACACAAGACAGCAACTGTTTTGCAGACTTTTTTTTTGACAACTTTGCCCACGTTTTTGCTATCGACAGAAAGTATAACGGAGAATTCTGGAAGTACAATTTTTACTATCTTGTAGCAGAGTTATACAATCTTCTAAAGGAGTATAACCTTCTACATGGAAATTTCCAATAGAGTAGTTGTATATTGGGTGGATAATGTAGGCTGACGACGATAGATAGCTAGACACGGAAACTGTAATACCGACACCTGGTGGATAATGTAGGTTGAAGACGATAGCTGGCAACGTAACTGCATTGTAGACATCTGGTGGTGTAGTTTGGCCAATCAGACACGATGACGCTAACCAACCAGAGAACGAGTCCAATCCGATAATAATTTGGGTTTACTTCCGCTACACAAGATTTCGTGTGGGTTTGCTATGTTAGGTTATCGACATCACGGCTAGATAGAAGATGACACAAGGTTAACTGTATTAAGAACACGTGGTGGACCATGTAGATTGACGACGACGACAACAGATGGCAAGACAAGGTAACTGTATTACCGACACCTGGTGGATAATGTAGGTTGACGACGATAGATGGCAAGGTAACTGCATAGTCGACATCTGGTGGTGTAGTTTGGCCAATCGGACACGAGGACGCTAACCAACCAGAGAACGAGTCCAATCATACACCAGGACGCTGATCAAACAGAGACGAGAATGCCCCGACTTGACTCATCCTCGTGGTTTGCTTCTTTTACACAACCCTGTATACCTTTACACCCTAATATTTTACGACTACACATCGTCGTAGTGACGTACCTAACATAATACCGTTTATTCAACATTAATCTGATTAATAATAACAAAGTGCCCCTTATAAAGCAAAGTAATGTGGTTTTCTTACATATACGACTTATTTGTACGAAGGCATGCTGTTTAAAATTCAATAATATTTTTTCTTCTATCTTTTTCACTCCACCGTATATTGTTCACTTTTACTCCAATGTGGTAATGCTGTTGACGATATCTATAATTTGGTTCCCAACATATACGACTTATTTGTACGAAGGCGTGCTGTTTAAAATTCAATAATATTTTTTCTTCTATCTTTTTCACTCCACCGTATATTGTTCACTTTTACTCCAATGTGGTAATGCTGTTGACGATATCTATAATTTGGTTCCCAATGCTCTTGTTAAATCCAGGACTGGTTATTTGACAAATAAATTTGTTGTATATTTTAAACTTTGCATTAGATGTGAGGAAATCTTTGCCAACTGTTTTATCGTTGTTTACAATAACGTTGCACCTTTCCTTGTACTCTTCTTGGATGCAAAAGTTAAAAAAAAAAAGTTGTTTGTCGGAAATTTTGTATTTCTTTAAGTAGCCTATCGAGTGTAACGGCCGTCAATTCTACTTTGTTGTTAGTTAGTAAGAGGAAAGACAACTTAGCCTTAACACCGTGTTTTACAGAAACCAATTCGCCAAACTTTCCACGTATATAACTATTAAAAGAGCCACATATTTCTTTTTTAACAAGTTAAGAATTTCCATCGGAGTCCTCTAAGCCGCATAACTTTACAATCATTATGTTGTTACGAAAATGGTTCTGTTATTGGTATAAGTCCATCTTCCAGCGCGCGTTTGATCGACTTCAATCTGACCAATAATAGCAGAGATATGTGCTAGTGCCCTAATGGCATCTCTTTTGCACATCCTGTATACGATAATAATCTAACAAATATAATAACGTTTATTTGACTCCAATCCGACCAATAATACCAAAGATATACGTTAGTGCCCTAATGGCATCTTTTTCTGTACATTCTGTATACGATAATATTCTAAAAATCATATTGCCGTTTATTAGACTCCAATCCGACAAATAATAACAGAGATATGGTAAAATGCCTTTTGTGTATGTGCGCAGAATGTTGAAATGTGTCTTTTTAGGCCTATATGTAACGGAAAACATGCGCAGTATACGGGAAAAGTAGCTTCGCTACCCCAGCTACCCACGGCCGTTTTGGCACTCTGGTGAATAACAAGTATTTGTTTGTGCCGTTTTGGCAATGACGACAATAGATGGCAAGGTAACTGTATTACCGACACATATTGGATAATGTAGGTTACGACGACGACAATAGATGGCAAGGTAACTGTATTACCGACACCTAATGTATAATGTAGGTTTACGACTACGACGATAGATGGCAGGACAAGGTAACTGTAATACCGACACCTGTTGGATAATGTAGATTAATGACGACGACGATAGATGGCAGGACAAGGTAACTGTATTCCCGACACCTGTTGGATAGTGTAGAATAACGACGACGACGATAGATGGCAAGGATTTGACGGATGACACGTACGACTGAACGCATATACGTCACACACGTCACGTATGACAGATGAGACATTTGACGGATGACCATAATGACCATACGGCACCTACGTCATGTATGACAGATGAGACATTTGACGGATGACACATACAACGGAACGTACGGCACATAGACAAACGGATGACACATACGACGGAACGTACATACGGGCACATAGACACATAGTAGAGAATATGAACAGAACATATGGGGGGCATACATTTGACAGTTGGCAGACGTGGCGGGGGTGACAGACGACACTTATGACATATGGTACAGAACACATGACTGTTGACGTATGACATATGGTACAGAACACATGACTGTTGACACATATGACAGATTACACGTGTTTACCGACACCTGTTGGATAGTGTAGAATAACGACGACGACGATAGATGGCAAGGATTTGACGGATGACACGTACGACTGAACTCATATACGTCACACACGTCACGTATGACAGATGAGACATTTGACGGATGACCATACGGCACCTACGTCATGTATGACAGATGAGACATACAACGGAACGTACGGCACATAGACAAACGGATGACACATACGACGGAACGTACATACGGGCACATAGACACATAATAGAGAATATGAACAGAACATATGGGGGGCATACATTTGACAGTTGGCAGACGTGGCGGGGGTGACAGACGACACTTATGACATATGGTACAGAACACATGACTGTTGACGTATGACATATGGTACAGAACACATGACTGTTGACACATATGACAGATGACACGTGTGACAGATGACAGTTACGCCATAGGGCGTGGTCACGTGACGTCATGGGGCGTGGTCACGTGACGTCATGGAGGCGTGGTCACGTGACGTCATATGACCTTGGTCTCAGGCGACCCTTACCCTACTGAGCTCCCTAAATGTTTTTTAAATTTGGATTCTAAGAAAAAGTATGTTACATTTATCATATCCTTGACTTATCTTTGACGATGTTTGAGTCGTACATTTTATCCTTTCTAACAAAAAGTGAAAGTGTGTGCGAGAAGTCCGATATTATTTTTCAATGTCATTTCATACGTATGTAGGTATGATAAGAACAATAACATTCCTTCCCGATTCTACAAGAGGTGGTGTTAAATCTTATAGTCAGGTGTTGAAGACGTCATATATTTATTTCAAGTGAAAGCCAACTATTAAACACCATATTCAATATCTTCCAGAGTGTTATGGTTCTAAAGTTCCGATTTTCAGAGGTTTCATGATGACATTTTTAATGTTGGGATTTTGATTAATATGATGATGAGAATTAATGGCTGCATGAGAATAATTTATAACGTTGAAATTTTCTGAATATGTGACTTAAGTTATTTTCAAAATCAGCGTCTGAATATCAAATTTTACAGCATTAGAATCGGAAGGAATCCTGTTAGTACTGGAACATACAAGGCCGCCGAAATGACAGTGCAATATATTTAGGATTTCTGGTATAATAGTTTATTTTATTTCAAACTGATAAAATGGGCGACTCATTTGACATGTCTTGGAACCGTCATAGCTAAAGATAGAGTATGAAGTATGATACATGTTTCAAGTTTTCAAGACTCCAAATATTAAAAAATATTAAGGTTATTCTATTTGAAAAAAATAAACTTCATTGAATTTACATTTGATCCCTAAATTATAGTCAGATGTTTGAATACCTGAAATATTAATCTTATGTCAAAATTCATGAATTAAACATGGCGGCTCCAAAATGGCGGACGAGATTTGTGATTATCGTCCAATTGTGGGTTGAGGTTACGAATTTATCCGTGGCTCCACGATGGCAAACCAGTTGATCATAATAGCTCAGAACTCACGGAAAAATTACCTTATAATAATGAAGCTGTATCTGAAATGTATAGACTAACGAGACGACTAAAAGCATAAAATAAAATCATAAAAAAACTTTCTAATGAAAAACATTTATTCAAATGCGCTAAAAAGTAAAAAATAATTTCTTTGGATGTATAACGTGGATTATTCTGTAGGTTACAGATTGGAAAGCTTTTGTATTGGAACTAAAAAATTTTGCAGCATGCTCTATGTGAAAAAAAATTACATACAAAGTATCGTTAAAATTGTGCCACCTTCAAGTTTTCATTTTCAAATACGAATCTATATTTTTAATTGCATTGATGCAAATGCCAAGACTCATGTTTCATATCGGCGTAGTATTTACATCTGAACTACAGACTGTTTTGGAAATATTGAACTATTACCGGTAAAATTTGAAGTCTACAATAATTAAACAAGATCTTGTTGTATGATCAACTTGGCATTGATTCACTTCTTCCTCACTGATATTTTTTAATTACAGCTGTTATGGAATATTAAAAGATGTTAAAATTGTTCTGGTCATAATTCAATATACAAAAAGTTGTTATGGCAAAGTTTTGGAAAATCCTCGCAAAGTAAAAAAATTTAGGCAAAAGAAGAATTTCAAAATTTTCAATTTTTCCGGTATAACTGCAGAACTAAAGAAGCTAGATTGTCGTGAATCATTTAAATGACCTCTGAAATACACAACTTTGCCTCCATTTAACTATCCCTATATCTCTTACCGTTACCATGATCCCAATGCATAGACTCGAATTTGAATAGCATTGTATAAGAAGTGTGGGAAGTCACATATTCCGGACGAGTGCAGGAAACACAATTACTAACGAGTTATGCACACTATTTTTCCTACAACCATGAATATACAAATGGTGTGAATTATGAGTATTAAAATATGAATTCTGAGTATATAATTACTATCATGCGGAGTAACAGAACGCAAAAGTTGTTTTTCGTTAGTCCTCATTTGGTACTCCCTATTGCTCATTTTCCTAATACGACTATTCAATTACTGGACTTCTTGATTCAGACGGTTTCTGCCGTAGGACGAAGTCCATATTTTCCTTCTTTTTCTTTTATTTATACATTAATTTAATTTTAATTGCTTCTCTTAACGTTACCTAATTTTAATTTTGTTTGACATTTGCATAATTATGTGAATTTTCCTGATTTTAATAAAATTTTCCTACAATATATGTTGACTGACTGACTGACACATCTTGGATTCTGCTGGATGCCACGGGCATGTGACAACTTTCCTTTTATAATACTTTTCATGTGAATGATATATACATTTTAGCCCTGATGATAGCTCAGTGTGCCGAAACTAGTTGCCCCTGTAACTTGTAATAATATATGGTGTAGTACGTATTTTGCTTTTTATATACTGCTATTTGCCTACATAATACATTTGAGATGGATAGTCTTTAATGTAAGTTATAATCTCTGATAAACTACAAATATAAATTGAAAATCGTTTTAGATATTATTGGGTCTAGTAAAAATGAAAAGTCAATTATTCATTAATAGTTTGTGTAAGGAGCTGATTTCAAGTTTTATTTCGTTGATATAGATGTTAAGTAGCTCTAAATATGATAAAAGAATATATAAAATGAGTAATGTGTCTCTCTCATTTGTAATAAAGTATGTCAATGTACGCACCATTATAGAATCAATCTTCGGTAAGTTACAGCTATATCTTTTGACGGTTCCAGTCTCCATTGTGATAAAAATCGTAAAATATTATCGTTATTCCAACAAATTATCAAGAAAAATAGTTCATATTCATAACTGGGTTATGAGAAATAAGTTTAATTTAAAACGAATAATAAGTTTTTTAGAATGTTACTTTAAGTTTCTAAAAACGATCTTTTATGTGTAAAATATAGCTGGATTTGTACCAACCGTCAACATCCCAATTACTAAAAAATATGTTTCATTCTCCTCTCTCAAAAGAAAAATAAATACATATTCAAAATTACTGGAAGTCACTTTGATCGCGATCTATATACAATATACAGAACACACCGATTCTTAAAGAAATTCAAATCTACCTACTAATAATCGATCAAGGTCCCAGTGTTGCCAAATAATAGGAAGCCACTCTGTGCGTGATCTCTATGCCTTGGGGCTGTTATATATACATATTGTGTATATCGGAGGATGCCACAGCGCTACAAATCTATACGGACGCCATTTCTACCGCTATCGCGATATATATATATATATATATATATATATATATATATATATATATATATATATACATCACGCTATCAGTGCTACGTCCTTTTATAATTCCGTTTTAGGGCGTCCAGCAGAAATATGTAAAATATATAAGAAATGATTCGTGTATATTACATCAATACTAAACACAACCTACGTAAACGGTTTAAAAACTGACCTTCTAAAAAAATTAATTTTATTGTGATATCAATCCTAGTTCCTTACAACATACAGATATACAAACTCCGGATGTATATTTATTTTACATTAGTCTTAGAAAAATGCTACCAATGAGACGTCCGACATTGTTGCCATTATCTACAGTCATATCATCTTCCTTTGTCCAATATTTGCAATTTTTAGCCTGTTTTTAAAATAATGAAAATAAATTACTATTATTACGTAAACTACTGAATAAAGCACTTTTTGTAAAACATGTTTTGCGTTCGTCTGGACTAATTAGAATATTGCATAAATTATGAACAAGAGGCAGGTGTGTAGTTCTTTGATTTTAATCGGTTACACTATTAATATAATAAAGAGCGGTGATTATATGTTCATACATTTTTAAATAATAAGTTAAAATAATTTCGTCTCGTGTAGTGTCATTAACAAAGACATGACTTTTGAACATTTATTGATTATGATTAGTAATCTTATTTTATTTTAGTTTTGAGAAAATCACAAGCTTTTACACCAGGGTTGTTTCGCTTTGAAAAATTTGTTGTAATCCACTGTTTAAAACATGTTTTAAACATTTGCTTAGGTTTAAAACAGTTTCTGTTTAAAGCCGTTTAAAACATGTTTAAAACACTTAAATTAAACAAGTGGTTTTTTTATTTTCTTTATTCATCATAGATAGCTGAGAATTTTCAGATGGAACACATTTTTGAATATGTTTCTTCACACGCAGCACTAGCCCAGCGATAATTACTTTCCATTTTTTTCATTTATCAGTCATTGATTGTTTGTTATTATCTTTAACAACATCAAAATATGACCAATTGGCATCTTTCTTCCCTTCCCGTAGACATTTTTCAAAAAAAGAACACCACGAAATAACTTAATTAAATAAATCACTAACAGTACAATAGACGTTATTGAAATAGCCAACTTGCAATGCGAATTTATAAATAATCTGTGGTTCCCCCAAGGCCAATAGTTCATCATTGTAATTGACTTTCTCATTTCGGGGATTCACCAGCACAGCCTCACGGCGGTGGCGCGACGTAGTTCGTAACACAGCTGATCGCGACAGTTTTCTTAAGTAATTACAATCAAATATAACATAGCAGTATTTTTTGGCTTGGGCGATTGCCATTCAGCCAGTCACATATGTAAATTATATATAGTGAAGCTTTCACACATACGAACATAACATAAGATATATTAGTCCTAACTCTGCTGAAAACTATGACAATTATTAAAGCATTTCCTTATCACAAAAAAAACAATTGGCTATAATTATAGAGTGTCCCATAACATAGGACCATGAGGCAACTGGAGAATTTGAAGATGAAAATGTCATTTACGCTAAATACGCATTGAGAAAATGTTAATAGTTAATAGGATGCAGGGCGTTAAAAGTAAAATATTATTTTTGAAATATTGTGATAATTTAAAAACAAGTGAACGAATTGCAAAATTAGTAAGTTTTATCAGTAAGAGATAAGAATCTGTTACCATTTTTGACGGCACACCCAGAGGCGGGGGCTAGTTGGTTTACCTCACGTATTACGAGGATGTTCTTATAAACACTTATAAAATTTCATTTCTTCCCATAGCGACTGATCTTAAACTATTAAAAGAAAATTTAAAATCCAAAGCAAATGCTGCGGAACTACGTCTTAAGAATAATTCTGATGCTGAAGCTTATGTACAGTTATTGGAAACCGTCGACGGCCAGGAGCAGGAGCAGCGTCTTCTATTACGAACATCTTTCAACAGCAACTTCTGCTAAACAATAATAATTACGAAGAATTTTACGATGTTATTACCCCCACCGAATTTTTTTAATAAAAGAAAGGCAGAGGGGTACATGTTTTATTTAGTCCGGACGTACATTTAAATGTTTTACTTCATCACAGGAGCGAATTTCTAGAAAAAGAAAATCTCTACTTATTTGAAAATTCATAAACAACAGAGCCAATATATGGTTATAAGGTTTTAAAAAATATGCAATTAGTAGCGGTGCAAAATATCCGGAAGCGCTAACATACGCTAGATTACGAAAACACATGGCTACGTACGCTCAAATCTTTGATATGTCTGAAAACGACTTAGAACAACTCGCAACGTTCATGGGCCACACTATTGGCATCCATCACCAAAAAAATTATCGTCTCCGGTCAGGAGATATATTTCCTTAGTTTATTTTTACTGTAAATCTTGTTATTGTTAATAAAGTTTATAGATTTTTTGTTATTGTTAGTTAGCAGCTTCTTTCCTCTCATTTCACTCTTTGTGTATCTAATGGTTGGCGTAAAATAGGAAATAACCTTCTTAATCTCTATTTTCCACTGTTATATGTACCGTTTTGTGTTCTGAAGTTATTAAGACCGTATGTCATAGCAATAGATCTAGTACTAGCATTAGAATTAAATTTAAGGCTTTTTCTAGTTGTTAATTTAGTTATATAAAAAATGGTTGGCCGTTTCCAATTTATAATTAACAACTCTAGTTACAAGTTTATTCGTTAGTAAATTGTTTGTATTTTCCTTTTTCATTCAGAACTAAATCTATAACGTGTGAAACGGCATTTTTTTCATTCCAGAAAAAAATTATGATTCTGGTTCTGGTTCTAAATTAAACACTAAATCTATAACCCTGTCAAACGGCCTTAACTGAAAACCTTTTAACAGAATAACTTTAACCATGGATGTAACTATGAATAATAAGTACTTACTTTTTTATAGTATATAATAATATATACTGAATTGTTTTTAATTTTCTTGGACCAACATTTGTTATATTTTTATGTTTAATTTCTTGGGATTCGGTCCGTAGCAATATTTAAAGGAGACTCTGGGACATCGTGTAATTTATTCTATTTTTCAATTGTACTTCAAGCCTTTCTCAAAAGTTACAAAATGTGAACAATATAAAATAATTTTCAAGTTTACGTTAATTAACAATATAAAAATATTGACGTCATAACTTACATGAGAATGAACCTATGTAGTAAAAAATGTTTGCTTAATGTGGAAAATTAAAATTTAAAATCGACCTCTTTCAGGTTTTCTTAACAATAATTCTGGTTTACGAAATTGTGCGTTCATTCCTTTCATTTGCATTATGATGTATAATAATTGTTTGGTATACACAATTGATGCACAATTATTTACTAACAGATTTATTTAACTTCATCTCTAGTCTTTTTCTTCCTTTTAACTGAATTTTTTATTTATACAGAAATTCTTATACAGGGTGATCTGTAAGTAATAGTCCAAGGTGAAATAACAGATTCTTGGCTTCAAAATATTACGATTTGACGAAACTTGCTTTAATGAAATATTGATAACAAAAAAGATACAGGGAGACAAAGTTGAAATGTTTTTTCATAGTAAATTGAAAGATTTTGGATATACGAACGTAAAAATTTGAGGATAAGGGCTTAAGGCTATGTCTTTTTTAGAGGAAGCCACATGAGCTATGTTGTTGGTGTAACTATGCGCTCAACTTTTTTATCGTTAACGCTATCTCGCTTTTTATTCAAAAATATTAAAATTACATAATTTTTGCGAAAAAAAATTATACCTATAGTCTTGAGGGTTGCTAGTTTTCGAGATATTCGCATTTTAAAAACCCCCTACATAATTTTGATTTTATTTATGATCACTTTGAAGTATTAATAAAGCAACCATTATAAATAAACTCAATAACTTTTAATTAAAAAAAAGAATAATTAAAAAAAATACAACAACAAAATTTAAATATTATTTCACAGTAATTGAACAATATGTCCGCTATACATCTCGGTAAATTTATCAATACGTTTCATGAAAGATCGCTTGATATTAAATAATTTTATTATTTTTTAATAAAAAGCGCGATAGCGTTAACGATAAAAAAGTTAAGCGCATAGTTACACCAACAAATATGGCTCGTGTGGTGCCCTCTAGAATATAGATCGAAACGGATATCATATTATGATTTCTCATTCCTTAAATCCCCCTTCTTCAAATGTAATAAATATTATATATATATATATATATATATGTATATATATATATATATATATTTATATATATATATATATATATATATATATATATATATATATATATATATATATTTATATATATATATATTTATATATATATATATATATATATATTTATATATATATATAATGTTTATTTATGTAAATGTAATTCCGATTAAGACTTTCCTTCCTCTAATGGTAAGAGTAAAAGTAAAAGATATTTTAGATGCATCCAAAATTACGATTAAAATTTATGCCTTAGAATGGTTAAAATTTACAAGATGTTGCATGTAAAAATTTAATACCATTTAATTTATGTGCGTAAAATACTTGTTTTTGACCATTATCATAAAATATTTACAGTTTTCCATTAACTTATACTCTAAATGAACTACTACTAACAAATTGTAAAAAGACTTATAGGGTGATTCATTTAAAAATTTTGATTTGCGTTTTGTTTCACCCTGTATTAAAGAAGCCACAGATAAAAAAGTAATTAATAGTGAGCACAGCCAATGATATGTGAATGATAATTGAATACAAAGACCTGTTAATTTATTTTGATTTACTGTTTTGCAGATTGTTAAAGATGAGGTCTTTTTTGCCAATAATTGGCCATATCTTTTTAAAACACCCATATAAATATTAAAATGCTTTATTTTTGTAACGCTCTCCGTGAGATCTTTTCGATTCTTGAACAAAATATAGTACGTTTCATTTAATAAAATGTAAGTTTGTGCTTCTAGCGGTTTTGGAATACTCTGTAGAATCGAAAGTATTTTCAAAATGTGCCCTCGGTAACATTAGCTCACACAAAACTTTAAAGTTTTATCACTTACCACAACGATGTAATCCTCTGATGTAAGAAGATTGCCCCATCCTGTATATATATATATATATATATATATATATATATATAATAAGCAACGAATAGGTTAGTGGGTATTGAACGCAAATAGAAGAAGGGGCTACTGAAAAGAGTGGTAACCGCAGACATGCATGTTTCTGGCTCATTAGCCGTCATCGGTACGGTACAACCAAGAAAAGATGTGAAACATGGGAGCAAAGGTGTTGAATGAAACATGAGAAAATATAACAGAATTCAGCAGGATAGTCAAACACGACATTTGTGTCAGTAATATTAGAAGATCTCGAATATTCGAGACAACAACCAACATAGACACGGAGGTGCATATAACACTTCCATCTGAAACTTCCGACGCAGATTAATAAAATAATAACAAGATGTACGAATAGTGCGTGACATATGAACAATAATCTGGGTCGGAAATTTCAGACGGGAGTGTTATATGCACCTCCGCGTCTATGTTGGTTGTTGTCTGGAATATTCGAGATCTAATATTACTGACACAAATGTTGTTTTTGACTATCCTGCTGAATTCTGTTATATTTTCTCATGTTTCATTCAACACATTTGCTCCCATGTTTCACATCTTTTCTTGGTTCTACCGTACCGATGATGGCTAATGAGCCAGAAACATGCATGTCTGTGGTTACCACTCTTTTCAGTAGCCCCTTCTTCTTATATATATATATATATATATATATATATATATATATATATATATATATATATATTTCATTATAGAATTCTTCTATTTCGTCATCACTATGGCTGATTGTTGGGGCGTATACCTGAATAATCTGGATAGTATATCTTTTGGAGAGTCTTAGTGTTATGCTGGCTACTCTGTCTGAGGTGCTTGTTATCCTTATGATTCTATTCTTCCAGGTTTTCTTAATTAGGAATCCTACTCCGCTTGTTCTTCCTGTTGGTGTTCCTTGGTGGTATAGAAGATTCCCTGATTCAAGTTCTATGAGTTCTTAATTTTTTCGTCTTACTTTGCTAATGCCCATGATATCCCACTTTATTTTTGCTGCCTCTGTTTCCAGTTCCATAATCCTAGCTTGATTAGAGAGTGTACGGCAGTTATAAGTTGCTAGGTGTAATGTTGTTAATGGGTAGTGGTTTAGACTCCGCAGATTCTTAGCACCCTCTGCCCTCGTGGCTGGTTCCCAGGATCTACCCCTCCTAGGGCCCTTCGGGCTTACGGAGAATGAGGGCCGTGACTTGTCCTTATCTGTCATGCTGGAGTTGTGAGACGTACCTTACCACGCTGCCTCAATGCGGGTTGGCAAGGGGCGGGGGATGTCGTCCGCCAGTTTTCGCCATTTACTGACGGACCCTGTACCCCCAGATTTTTAGTGGAACTTTTTATTTATGAAAAAGCCCTTACTAGAGTGAGATTCGAACCTCCGTCCTTCAGGTCAAGAAAACCCAATTTCCGGCGCTCTAACGCACTCCGCCATCTGGGGGATAAAATCTAAATTCATTATATATATATATATATATATATATATATATATATATATATACAGGGTGTCCCGGGACTAATGGGAAAAAGTCGGGAGCGTATAATATGAGCTAAAATAATGTTAGTACTTCATATAAACTTTTTCTATGCAGGCCCTCGTTTTCGAGTTATAGGCCTCCAAAGTTTTAATTTTGAATTCGGTTTTTATTTTTAATTTTTGTACTACTTATTTGATCTTTATAAAATTTACGGCAAAGATATAATGTATGTGTATGTTTATTTTGGTAAGGTAAACAGATTTACAGTAGTGCATTGAAGCTAGGGACGAACTACTTGCAATGGTTAGTGATCCAAAAAATTTGCAGGGATGGCACACCCTGTTTGAAATTATCGAAATTCACTTCCCCACACATTAAGCTAACGAAAAGATACTCTTGTTGGAATTCGATAAAATAAGCCGTTTGGCTAATATTTACAGTTTTATTCATGCACTACGTACCAATTTACGCATTCGCCATTTTTATAAGTACACAACGAGGTAAACGTAACTTATTAATAGATGTCCAAGATTTACCTACAGTACTACAAAAAAATAATACCAGAAGATGAAAACCATTAACGACTTATTAATTCGAAAGTTGGTAAAAACTTTTTATAAGTGTTTTTACCGTTTATCAAGTTACCATAGGATTAGTTGTCAAACGTTGTGTAGAATAGTTTGTAGTCAGTACTTGTCAATAATTCATAAGTCCTTAATTTAACAGTTACAATGGCAAAATTCGCTTTTATCGAGTACGCAGATATGCATCTAATGTATGGACTGGCTTCTCGAAACTGTTTAGAGGCCAGAAGGCTTTATGAAGAACATTTTGCACACAGAGCATTGCCGGACAGACGAATGTTTGAGTGTATTGATCTCAGGTTACGAGAAACAGGTATGAATAAGTAAATGTAATTTTCTATGTATACAAAACAAAATTTTTAATTTTAGGAATATTTTTGCCAAAAAAAGGTGGAGAAGGTCCAGTACGAAGCATACGTACTGTGGCAGTTGAACAAGACTTGTTAAATGCAGTTGATAATGAACCATCAACGAGTTTTCTAAAAGTATCAAGAGAACATAACGTCTCGAAATTAGTTGTTCATCGCGTCCTAAAAGAACAGCTGTTATATCCTTTTTACATGAAAAAAGTACACAGTATGACAGTGGCTGATTATCCTGCACGACTTGAGTATAGCCAGTGGTTTCTGCGACAACAACAAGCAGACAATACATTTATTAGTAACGTTCTCTTTACGAACTAATCCGGTTTCACCAGAGATGGAATCATAAATTCTCATAATATGCATTTATGGGATGATGTGAATCCACATGGCATTATCCAAACTAGGAGCCAGCATCGATTCATGGTAAATATTTGGGCAGGAATAGTTGGCAATCATTTGATAGAGCCATATACTTTATCGACGGTACTTTGACTGGTCAGAGATATTTGGAGTTTTTGCAAAATTAGTTATGGAACCTGTTTGATGATGTGCTACTACAAACTCGTAGGAATTTATGGTTCATGCATGATGGGGCCCCTCCTCATTTCAGTTTAGATGTACGACAGCATTTACACACAAGGTTTCCTAATAGATGGATTGGTCGTGGAGGCCCTTTTCAATGGCCACCGCGATCAGGAGACGTTAATCCTATGGATTTCTTTCTCTAGGGTTATCTCAAAAGTAAGGTATACGCAACACCTGTGCAAACAAGACAAGATTTAATAGACAGAATTGTGTTACACTGCAATGTTATTAGGAATAATGTGGGATTGCTCATTCAAGTGCAAAGAAACAACCTTCGTAGACTTAGAATGTGCGTGGAAGTGGGAGGAGCTCATATTGAACATTTATTAGAATAACGTTAGTTTTTGTTGTTGTTTAGGAGTTAGTATTAGTCTAATGTTTTATAACTTGTGTTTTTTGAGGTTTTCTTAATGGTTTAATAATGTTATGTTCGTAATTTTGGTTAAAAGGAAGTAAATCCTGGACATCGTATTAATAAGTTAGTCAGGTAGATTTGTACGTAGTGCATTAATAAAACTGTAAATATTATCCAAACGGCTTATTTTATCGAATTCTAACAAGAGTACCTTTTCGTTAGCTTAATGTGTGGAGAAGTCAATTTCGATGATTTCATATAGGGTGTGCCATCCCTGCAAATTTTTTGGATCACTAACCATTGCGAGTAGTCCGTCCCTGGCTTCAAGGCAGTACTGTAAATCTGTTTACCTTTCCAAAATAAACATACACGTACATTATAGCTTTGCCGTAAATTTGATAAAGATCAAATAACTAATACAAAAAATAAAAATTAAAACCAAATTCAAAATTAATACTTTGGAGGCCTATAACTCGAAAACGAGGGCCTCCATAGAAAAAGTTTATATGAAGTACTAACATTATTTTGGCTCAGATTATACGCTCCTGACTTTTTTCCCATTAGTCCCGGGACACCCTGTATATAATGAATTTAGATTTTCTACTGCACCTACTTTTTAGTTGCATTTTCAATAATTTCGACATATTAGCCTGCCCGTCCTTCGAAGAGAATAACAACGATAGGAGAAGGGCGTAGTACACTGACCGGTTTCGACCTTCTTGGGTCTCTAATCTGAACTGAAGATTCTGTCCTCTGACAACCTCTATTTGGCTAGTGTGGCTACACACTTGCGAGAAGTAGTCAGCTGGCGCCATTTTCACTTTCAGTTGCGAACCACCACCTCAGATATTTATTCGACCGAATAAGTCGTATGAAATAAAATTAATAAAAATTTCATAAAAT
Source organism: Galeruca laticollis (assembly GCA_963921935.1). Classification (NCBI taxonomy): domain Eukaryota; kingdom Metazoa; phylum Arthropoda; class Insecta; order Coleoptera; family Chrysomelidae; genus Galeruca; species Galeruca laticollis. The sequence continues at coordinate 119,594,820 of OY998180.1, forward strand.
ACGAGTTGTGTCTATATGAAAAATGAATTTCGATTTTCTACTGCATCTACTTTTTAGTCGAAATTTCAATAATTTCGACAAATTAGCTTAACCGTTCTTCGACGAGAAAAACAACTACTTTCCTGGCTAATACCCCGCAGAATATTGAATTACATCCTCTTCGAAGAACGTGACATCGATCGACCCTTTTGTCGATACGGATATCTGTGGTGATTCGCAACCGATAGGAGAAAGTGAAGATGGCGCCAGCTGATTACTTCTCGCAAGTGTGTAACCACACGAGCCAAATAGAGGTTGTCGGAGGACGGAATCTTCAGTTCAGATTAGAGACTCTGAACTAGAAGGCGTTACGGCACTTTTGAAGACCCAAGAAGGTCGAAACTGGTCAGTGTACTATGCCCTTTTCCTATCGGTTGTAAATCACCACAGATGTTCGTATCGACAAAAGTGTCGATCGACGTCACGTTCTTCTAAGGGGATGTAATTCAATATTCTGCGTGATATTAGCCAGGAAAGTAGTTGTATTTCTCTTTGAAGAACGGTCAGGCTAATAGAAATTATTGAAATTTCGACTAAAAAGTAGGTGCAGTGGAAAATCGAAATTCATTTTTCATATAGACACAACTCGAATTTTATGAAATTTTTATTAATTTTATATACAATGTGATTCATATGTATGGAATAAATTCAATTTTAGCATTATTATGTACTATGTGAAAAAAACCTGAAACAGGTCGATTTTTATTCTTAAATTGACAATTTACAGTATGAAAATATTATCCCCCTCCAGTACCCCCTCTGAATTATTAGCACCTCCTCAAAAGTTTTAAATAAGAAAGGGGGTCGCGTGGCAACTTGTTGGAAAGAGGTTTTAGTCCTATGTTCAGCAATATAGTTTTTTTTTAAATTTGGTGCAATCATAACTGAGAAAATTAATTTTTAAGATGTAAAATTTTGATAATGTCTCTATCACAAAACTTTACGTAGAGTGAATATTTAGAATGTATTTTTGAATGTACTTTACAATTAAATTAAATGTTCAAAATGACCATCATTCACTTCTTGACAATAACCGAGGCGATTTTGGAATTCCCGTACAACATTTTGTATGACCTCAGGGTTATTTTGTTAATTACTTCCGTTATCCTAACTTTTAAGTCAGCATTATTGTCTGGTCTATTAAAATATATGTTCTGCTAAACATCAGGAAAAAATCTTAGATGATACTAAAATATTAGTACAATTAACATGAATCTAGTAGGCTGCTGTCATTTAGGTATTTAAAGTTACTAAAAGACGTCAGTATAATATTTGTGCGGGTATTAAATTTAATTATGGCTCATTTGTCCGAGACTCAAAGAATAGGCATGTTAATTATGATTGGTTGTGGTAATAAAACAAGATCTCCAAAGGAGGTTTGTGAAATTTTTAGTAATAAATAACCCTGGTAAACACGTTTCACAGTCTACAGTTAGCAAAATTGAAAAAAAGTTTCGTGAAACTGGACATATTGAAATATTGAAAAACCAGGTAGAAATGTTCAATTTACTGATGAAAAGAAAGTTAGATGTACTTCTAGAGATTGAGGCAAATCCGCATAAGACAACTCGAGAACTTGCCGCCGACAATGATGTAAGTTTTGCATAAAGAAAAATACCACCGTTACAAAGTTTAGTTCGTTCAGGATTTAATGAAGGTGATCCTGATAGAAGGCAAGAATTCTGTGAATTGATGATGGATAGAATGAACGCAGATTTGTGCTTCATAAACAAAATAGTTTTTTCTGATGAAGCGACATTTCATTTAAACGGAACGGTTAACAAACAGATGTGTAGATATGGGAGCAGAGAAAATCATCACTGGATGTGTGAGGCTCACACTCAATATCCTAAAAAAGTGAACGTTTGGGCTGGTATCATTAACAATAAAATTATTGGCCCTTATTTTTTTGAGGGCACAGTTAACGGTGAGGTTTATCTAGATTTTTGGATTAACTTTTTAGTGCCTACATTACAAAGACTTTTTCCTGACGTTAATTATACAAATGAGATAATAGATCAATCTATTTACTATCAACAAGACGGAGCTCCACCGCATTTTACACGTACAGTTAGAAATTATTTAAACGAAGTTTTTCCCAATAGGTGGATTGGAAGTCGTGGAACGATCGAATGGCCGGCTAGATCCCCCAATTTGACTCTTCTCGATTACTTCTTATAGGGTTATTTAAAATCTAAAGTATATTTTAATAGACCAGACAATATTGCTGATTTAAAAGTTAGGATAACGGAAGAAATCAACAAAATAACCCTGAGGTCATACAAAATGTTGTACGAGAATTCCAAAATCGCCTCGGTTATTGTCAAGAAGTGAATGATGGTTATTGTGAACATTTAATTTAATTGTAAAGTACATTGAAAAATACATTCTAAATATTATGGGACATTATTATATCCATTCTACGTAAAGTTTTGTGATAGACATTATCAAAATTTTACATCTTAAAAATTAATTTTCTCAGTTATGATTGCACCAAATATGAAAAAAAACTCTATTGCTGAACAGAGGACTAAAATCCCTTTCCAACAAGTTGCCATACGATCCCCTTTCTTATTTAAAATTTTTCGAGGGGATGCTGGACGGGGATAATATTTTCATACTGTACATTGTCAATTTAAGAATAAAAATTGACCTGTTTCAGGGATAATAATGCTAAAATTGAATTTATTCCATACATATGGACCGTATTGTGTATATATATAATTTAATAAACATAAACAATTTATATAAAGAACGTACTTGAAACAAAATATGGTTTTGCATTTATTGCAATTTGTCCTTTTAGCTTTGACTTCTTTACTGTGTACTACAATGGAACAATTTGGACCTGGACAAAATCTTAACTGAGGATGAGATTTTACATAATCCTGGAATGAGAACTGTTGATACTTTTCTCTCATATTCGGTAGTTGTAGGTGCTTTAAAACAAAATCTTCTGGGGCTAATACCACACAGTCTCTAGCCATACATGCTATCCCTGTAGAAATGCCCTAAAATAATTTTTAGAAGATTTATGTTAATAACAAGCTGAAAATGGCTAAGATGTTATTAATTTTAAAACCAAATACCAGTAATATTTAGAGTTAACTCACTTGATTGATTTGTACTTCAAAATGCATAGCCCAACAATCTTTACAAAACATATGTGCACAAGATAAACTGTAGAATTTGTCCAAGGGTTGAACTGTTACACAAACTGGGCAACTGACATATCTAGTTAAAAGTATACTATTTGGTGAAGTGGGAGGTTCAATTCTAGCTGCAATTAATGTTTGTGTAGGATTTTCATTAAATATTTTAGTTACCTCAATAATATTCCATTGATTGCTATGTAACAAGACCTAAAATAGAATTGTTAAGTTTGCATTTATATGAAACTAGCACATTCAAAATTTTGTTTGAAGCAATTGCAGTTAATTAAATGATTTGCTTGTCATTGTGAAGAAAATCTACTTCTGGAACTTCTAAATATTATATATCTACATGTTGAGTACTCTCAAATGAAGCAAATGTTGCAGCAATCTAAACATTAAATATTATGCAGTGAATAACATATGTATTGTATATTTTGTTTTGTATCTGTATATTTGACTTGAAACTATTTATTCACACATGCTGCTTCAAATCAGATAAAAACTGTTAGGACATATTACATATTGATAACTGAAACATGAGCCATCTATTTTTGTAAGGGGATAGCTTTTATGATCAATTCTATTGAACACTTTATTAAAATCAGTATAAATAGTATCCACTTGACCATTGTTTTCACAACATTTAATATACTGTAGCCAGCAACTTATTCTGCGAAAATCTATAAATTATTGATTGTACATTGATGAAAAATCTCCATTGTTCTTATAACAGAGTGTGAAAAAGTCACTGGTTAGACACTCTAATAGAATTGTCTTATCCTGTGTACTCTCAGATTTAATAATTGGAAATACTTTAGTTCTAAAGATGATCTAGATTAAAAATCAACTTTTTAGGTAATGTTACAATTTTCTTAGAAATATTTTCCAGATAAATAAGTATAAAAATGTTGTTGCTAACAAATATTTCAAATTTATCCACAGCTGAAGCTAGTGAGTAGAACATTATTTTTTTTACTTTTGTACAAAATTCACTTTCATTACATGTCAAGAAACCTATCTGGTACACACTCATTGCTGCTTTCATTTAAGCAAATATTTTCTATATATTTATAAAAAAAATCTAAGAGAGTAAATACCTGTTATTTACAAATACCATATTTAGGATCAAAATGAATGAATAAACAGTAATTAACTATTCAAGGGAACCTTTTCAAAGGTCCATATCACTGTCAGTTATATGATAATCATAATAGTTTATTACAAACGTACACTTAAATCTTATGTTACTATTAGAATAATGTAAAGGAAATATAAACCCTTGTCCTATTCTTCAATGTGATTTATAAAAACTAGGTTTAAAGATAAGTGTATAGGAGTACTTATATAGTTTATTTACTTTTGCAAGTGAAGGCGATATTTGTAAATTGTTACTCAAAGTCTCAACCGTTTCATTGAGCAGTCTATCCACCTGTTCTTCCAAGAGGCAGCTAAATTCAAAATATTCAGGATCAATTTTTCTAGGATCAACTTGTTCTATATCAATATCGTCATTGGTATTATAATAATCGTCATAAAATTCATTATCTGAACAATCCATATCAGATTCGCCGCCCTGAGAAGTGGTCATCGTTTCTTCCATTATTTAAAAACTTCCAAATATAACGTTATGTGGACATAATCTCAACTGAAAACATTTTTTTTATTGATTTCACCAATTGTATTAACCACAGAGGAACACTTCTCTAAAACTGATCACCTGTTTACTAATGTCAAAACTTTAGTCGCCATAGTCATATGTCTTCTTTCTTCTTCTACGTTTAGCTGTGCTAGGCATTTTCTCTAGTGGTATATTTAAGCAGGTTTGGAAATTGACGTAATAAAGCTATTAGGTGCGTTCTTTTTGACTGAGTTCTCAGATCACTTCGTTAAGGTGATCTGAGAAAAGTGATGTGAGTAAGCACCAAAAAGAACGACATCTCAATTGAAGCGCGCGATCTGTCCGCATGCTTGAATAAGAAACAAAACATATAATAATAATTATTCTATTGTATCCATAATTTGTAACAAAAGAAAAATAGATTATGTGAGTTTATATATATCAATGGTTAAAACTATAGATCATAGATAAAGGATAGGTTAGGTTAGGTTAGGTTATAGATTATAGATAACCTTGGTGAAAACTACAAATAATCCAAGCGAATCAAATATTTGTTCATCCCCTCCACTTTATTTCCGACCAAGACCAACTTATTCCCCCTTACAACACATTCAGCATCGGTAAAGGGGGAGGAAAAATCTCAGCTCACTTAAAGTGAGTAAAACAAAAAGAGCGCTCACATTACTGATGTGAGTTGAGATTAACTGAGATCTCAGTCCTCAGTCAAAAAGAACGCACCTATCGTCATGAATATACTTTCATATCACTTTTTCCCTTCGTAAAAATTTTAACAAATATTCTAAAACTTAGGAGCTTAAAAGTCCTATCGTTTATCAATATGTTTCAACTATAAATCAAAACCTTAAACAATCATTCATTTCAAAATAACCGCATTAAATCCACCGAATACTACTCTAGTATTCGGTGATTAAATCTACCAATAAAACAAGGCTACTCCTTATAACGGTTATCTATGAAATCTTCATAAAAATTACGTGGCGTAGGAGTAAATTACACCTTTCTCATTCTAAATATTTTGTTTTTGCACGAATTCCACTTGAACCTATTTCCACATTCTCAGCCAATCGTATTATTTACATCTATCATAGCAACCAATCAACAACCGACAACACGTTGTCTTGCGCATTTTAAAAGCCACGTATCGTCAGTTTCTAGGATTCTTTTACGGCGCGTTGTTGTGGTCACATTTAGAAATTGTTAAGCCGGTTCGAAATAAAAAAAATGTATCTTCTTCAAATATTCGCTATTTCTCTACTTCTCTATACTTGCTCTGCAAGGGAGGAAGATGTTTTAGAGTTAACTGATAGTGATTTTGAATCTAGACTAGCTGAACATCAAACTGCTCTGGTTATGTTCTATGCTCCTTGGTAAGTCTTATAAATCTTATTAAATTAATTGTAGTTCTTAAATTCTATTTCCGTTGCAAGACTTTATGGTAATAATTATTAAACTCTTGGTTTACAGTAATTTTCATAAATTTTAATTTTTGTCCTCGTTAATTTCTAAAAACAGAAAATTTCATTTTTTCATTATTTAAACAATTGAATTGTGGTATTCATCAAGTGTAGTCCATAAAAACAACTTTCTCATTTTATGCTTATAGGTAAAATTTGATAGAAACAAAATATTTCTAATATTTATCCTATTAGGACATAAAAGTTAAAAACCCTGAATCATTTTTTTTACAAAATGTATTATAGAAAATATTTTTTTACGTGGGAATCACTAATGAATGTTAATTTTAAAGGTGCGGACATTGCAAAAGATTGAAGCCAGAATACGCAAAAGCTGCTGAAGATTTAATCAGAAACGATCCCCCAGTTGCCTTGGTCAAAGTAGACTGCACAGAAGGTGGCAAAGAAACTTGTAATAAACACAGTGTAAGTGGTTACCCTACTTTGAAAATATTCAGAAATGGAGAAGTTTCCCAAGAATACAATGGGCCTAGAGAAGCAGCAGGTAATTAATCAACGTAGTTTATTTAAAATTTGAGCAAAGTACGGCATTTTGAATCAAGGGTACTTATTTACAAAATACAGGAGAATATGATAATACAATTATCAATATACACTTATTTAGTAAAAAAATAGATATTCGGATGATCATTTCATTATTAAAACTGTCCTTGCAAATAAAACAGCATCTAACCAAGAAGTTCATCTCAATTTTAGCTCTGATAGAAGCATATAACAGTGTACCGTCTACCAAGGGCGTAGCCAGGATTTATAACAGGGGGGCAAACTATGGTCCATGGTCGTCCAAAATGTAAAATTTTAGGATAAAAAGAAAAGACAAATGAAAACAAAACTTTGAGATTTTAATTATACTTAAATTAAACTAATAACATTTTTTTTGGGTTTAAACTAAATTTATCCAAAACTTTCTTCACTGTGCAATCCTGATTTTCCTTTAAAAATGTTCGATGCACACTCATCAAACACAACCCAGTGAGTCTGTCATCATCCATTGTACTCCTGAGCCAGGTTTTTACCCTTCGTAAGGTACTGTACGATATTTCCATGGTAGCAGTAGTGGATGGGAAAGCACTTAATATTAGCAGTGCGTGCCTCGTTGCAGGGAAAAAAACATTAGCTTCCTCCAAAAGTGCAGCCACTTCTGCTAAATTCTTTTTATTCCACATATTGTACCACCAATCTAATTCTGCAGAGACATCACCCAACTTATAAAATTCTGCATTATTTTTAAAATCTTTTGAAGTCATTTTGAGCATTCTTGAAGGATGATGATAAGTTAAAGCAAAAGCAGGTGTATTTTCAATGGAGAATCTTGCATCCAAAGACAAAGTTAAAGAATCAAGTTAGGGGATGGTTATTGACCGTTTCCAGTATTCAACTACAGACTCAGATGGTGGATTACTTCTGTGTACTTGCTTTTGAGTGACTTGTGGTACTGACAACTCAACCCCCACTTTCTCTGATATATCAACTGATTTTTTAAATAAATCATAAGAAACATTTTCGACATCTTGTCGATCTTCTTTGATTACATCTAGAAATTCATCAATATGTTTCTTCAGCATAACGAAATCCATACTTTTACCTTGTAAAACGTTTACAACGGGTTCCAAAATTGCAGAGTATCTTGCAATTATGCTTAAGTCTAAGATGAATATTGGTTTAGTAACTGCACAGTGCAATTGGTAGGCAGATTTTCTTGTTGCATAGTTTCCTTCAACAGATAGATGTTTTAGTGCTTCAACAATGTCAGTAAAGCTTTCTGAAAATTTTTTATGCTCTTATATTTTTCCGACCATCTGGTCTCACAGAGCCTTGTAAGATTTGGAACCGATTTCCTACGGGCTGGCGATGCACGAAAGAAGGTTATTGTGTCTTTAACCCTTGCAATTGTGTTTCTTATTTCTGGTAGCTTGCTAGTAGCATTGACCACAAAATTTAGTCTGTGGCTGGAGCAATGGAAAAATACTTTTTTTAAGGACCTGTACACCACCTTCTTTGCCGGCCATTGTGGAACACCTGTCAAATCTGAATCCCACACAATTATTGGCGGAAAAATTATTATCTTCTAAAAAACTTTGAATTGCGCTAGCGATTGTAGAAGCATCTTGACATTTTATCTCAATGTAGCCTACAAATTCCTCCGATTGTTTTTTGGCTTTCATCATAGAACCTTAATCCAATAGAAAGCTGCTCTTTTGCTTTTGCCCGTTTACAATCTTCGATTATTTTTTCTTTGATAACTTCACCGCATAATTGTATGATCTCATTTTGAATTGTTGTTGAGGTATAGACTGCATTTTTTTGACATTTATCCAAGTGGCTATTTAGCTTCTCATCACCAGAGTCAATCCTCAAATTTAAAAGGTCAAAGAAAACTCCCTCATTTCTTTCTTTTCCTCTAAGCGGCAAATCATGAATTCCACAAAATATTATGCATGAAATACTTGCTGACACTATTTGTTTATTTTCTTCAATCGTCTTATGGTGCCCTATTTGCAACTGGGCATCAACAGGAACATTTTCAAGAAATGCTTTTGCAGCATCTGTTGAAGATTTGGGGTAATGGCTACCTACGTGCTTTCTACAATCTTAAACTTCATGTAAGGCCTGCCTTATGACCCCAAAACTCCTTTAACTGTAGCAATTCTTGGCGGAAATAAAACACAATACAAACATAGAGCACCATTCAAACGACTTGAATACACCAGCCATGGAGTATATTGATCTAACCAGCGATGATTAAATTTTCTTTTCAAGTGAATGGCATCAGAAGCAAAATAATTGGATGATCGAACCCAAGGGTTTGTCAATAATTCCTTCTTTTTTTCAGAAGGCATGTTATTGGCACAACTAACATAACTACCAATGTCATTTTCATGGTAGCCATCGCGTTCTTAAGTTTGTTTAGAGGTCCCAGTTCCAGAGACAACTTCATGTAGATTTGAAGAACTACTTGAGCCTCCTTCAAAAATAGATTCCAATTTTGATGTTCCAACCATTTTATTTTCATCTTCATCACAATCATTGCCTCCACTTCCACTACTGTCATCATGGACTTTTTTCCGTTTTAGAGATTTTTGACCTTAAAATAATAACCTAATATCGTTCTTAGTCCCTAATATAAAAATTAGTATAAAACAAAACTACCACGTAATGATAGCTTATAATGTGGCGTGGTTATACTATATCTGATGTTAATATTTTTTCTCTAGATTAAAAACACAAAACTAAATTAATAGCGCGTATAAAGTGCTGTTTGATCTTTAATATGTGAACATTTCAAGTTTTTATATTTAGTCCCATTTGATATATCAGCTGTCAAAATCGGTGCATTATTGTAATTTTTGTTACAATTAGATTAGAAGGCAAAAAAGTCGGCATCATAATTATGAAAAATATATAAAATTATAATAATAATGCACAAAATCTTTTGCCAAAGCTAATAAAAATTGTTTCACAAGGATACAAGCAAAGAATAAAGAGCAATTGGCAGTGCTGCAATTGAATTTTTTTCCAAACGTTACGATACAAAAACGGCTGACAATAAAAAAAAATTTTTTGGACAAAAATTAACATCGAATATAACATATCTACATTATAAGCTATCATTACATGGTAGTTTTGATTTATTTAGTGTTGGACGAGCAACCAATTTTCAAATTTTTGGAACATTTCTAATGGAATTACTCTAAAGTTTTAATTAAAAATTTAATTTTCTACTGAAATTATTTAACTTACCTTTTTGTAACCAATGTCATATCCATATTGTCTTTTCTGTTCCTTTACTCTGTGTTAAAACTATTTTTATAGATTTTCCCTCTTGTTTCTCGTGTCTAGCTTTCTATTCGCTGTATGCAACTTCGTATCCTGTACTATGTATTGTACTGTCTGTCTTCGCTCCGGATAGGCAACTAACTTTATATACCCTTTTTAGCCTAGAAATTGCCAGACCATTCGCATCGCCGGTTCCCGTATATTCCTCACTTGTATCTTGATTTTCACGAATTCGAAGAAAACCAGTGGCATTTTGTTACACTATTAAATAGGACACTGTTGCTAGACAAGAGCACTTACACACCAACTCAATAGCTGTTATAAGAGTATTTATTTCGAATTCTGATGTAGGATTGTGTATTGAATGTTTCAAAAGATTTCACACTAAAACTACTTATTGAGTAAATTTATTTTAATTAATTAATAGGATTAAAAAATGTAGTTAAATGAAAACAGAAAGAAAGTGACAATTTTTTTACCATTTTTCTCAAAAATATCCGACAGTTAAGTGGTTGAATCGAACACTATAAATTGACGTATCCTGAGAGTAAATGGAACAGTTCTTTTTATCCCATTCTGGTGTGCACCAATGCATAGATCGAAAACGCTATTAATATATATTTAGCACTATGTCAGTTTTTCAAACAACTTTGTTTTTTGCTGATTAAATAATAATAATAAATGAACTTTATTAAGTATAAAAATAATACTCAACTGGCCATTGACAGAGGTCCTTCAGCCACAGTGGTATAAGTTAAATTCTTAAAATTTTACAGTTTCAGATTGATATAAGAGAGAGAAAAAACCAAAACCATAGCTTATCCCATAGAATTTTTTCTGGATGTTTGTAGTGTATTCTTCTGTTGCAATAAGGAGAGATGAGGTTCTTGTTTTCAGTTTTCTCACTAAATTTGAAGGACAACTGTGATAGTCTCTATTCGATGGGTTGCACTCCAGTAACTTCATATAGCAGTTGGTTGGGTGGATTATGGATAGGATTATTCGGATGTTTAATTTTCGTGATAATGCACAAGGCAGTTCTTTAGGCCACCTGGTGATTCTTCAGGGCAGGATTTCTTAGGTTCTGGAATATTAGTGGTCTACATATCATTTTGTAGATTTTAGTTTTTGTGTTTAAGTTTATTCCATGTTCTTTTTTAGATATAGATTTGAAGTGCTTTGCCCTTGATATGGTTTTCGTTTTTATATTTCGTGTATGTGAGTTGAAATTTAGCTTATTGTCCATAGTGATCCCTAGATATTTTGTACATATTTCTGGACTGAGTTCATGGTCATATAACCTTACTGACAGTGATGTAGGTAATGGGGAGTGGAAAAATATTAGCAAATGCTATTTCCCTGGATTAGGTTTCAGTCACCATTTATTGAACTATGATGTTCTGTCTGCTGGCTGTTGTAATCTTTCAACGATTGTATTTATACTCCTGCGGTGAGAAACCAAAGCAGTATCATCTGCATATTGTAGTATATAGTTATCCGAATCAAAGTATTCTGGGTCTGCGTGGTATATATCTGAACAGTATAAGTTGTATAGTAAGTGTGATAATGGAGATCCATGTGGTACACCTTGCTGTGGCGTAAATTCGTGAGAAGTTTTGTCCTGCACTTTAACTCTCAGTTATCTTTTATTCAGTAAGTTAGTTATCACATGGATCAGGTATTTGGGACAACCAAGGTAGTCCAACTTGTATATGAGACCTTTCATCCAAACACGATCGAAAGCTTTGTTAATGTCTTAAGAAAATTGCTGCTGTTTTGTTTTCGTTAAGCTTAGATGCTTCTATGTTGTTTGGTGAGTATCGCTAGAGGGTGGGTCGTAGAACAATGACTTTTGAATCCAAACTGATACCCTGGGATACAATTTCACATTGATTTCACTATTCTGTTTTTTATGATTTTTTCAAGGTTTTTTCCTAGCACAGAAAGCAGCGTAATTGGTCTATAACTGGTAGGTGTACAGTGATACATGTTTGGTTTCAGAATAGTAACAATTGTACCCGTTTTCCATTCTCTAGGTATGTAGCTGTTTTTCAGACAAAAATGATACATTTGGATGATATATTCGTGGATTTTATGGTGTAGCTGTTTAACCAACGATTTTTTAATGAAATCATGCCCTGGGGCAGTATTTCTACCTTGGTTTATTATATTGTAGTTTTCTTCTTCTTCAATTTCATATTCCTCAGGGTTCACATTGACTTGCTGTGGGTCTATATAGTGTATGTTGTAACATTCTGAGATAGTTTCATAGTGGTGATCATCGAAATTGTCTTCTTTGCTTTCTTCATATGTTTTTTCGAAATGCTGAGCAAATATGGTACTTTTCTCTTCCGGCGAGTCTACTGTTTGACCATTTTCTATCAGTGGGTGGCTCTCTTGTGAGTTGTTTTTACATTTCGAAAGTTTCTTAATATCCTGCCAATACGATTTGCCCTGTTTATCATTGATCTCCTCACATACAGTCAACCATTTATGTTCTCTGTACTGCTGAATCATCATCTGTATGTTTTTATTATATTTATTTAGTTCTCTTTTTAAGGCCATTATTCCTATATTCCCTATACATTTTTCGTTTGCTTTTAATCAGTTGTATGATGTATGGTGGTAATTCCTGGGTAAAGTACCGCATTTCTTTTTTGGGCCTATTTTTCAATAAAACTTTTGTTAGTTTAGAGTTGAAATTGCTGAGCATTCTTCTGTTCATGTCCTGCTCGTTGTTGTCTATGTACCTCAACATGGCTGTGTTCATTTTCTCTGTTTGTTTTCCTGAAATTGTATTTCTCAATTTTGATATTTTTAATTGGGGTGTGAGGGTTAATAATGATTCTGAAACAGAGGTGGTCTGAGCTTTGGTCTGGTATATTTACAACACTTTTGATATTTATTGCTAGATTGGAGGTATGAAAGATCATATCCGGTGTTGAGTCTGCATTATGATTCATAAGGAAAGTAGGCGGAGTGTCGTGTTTAACAAAGTTGGTATTATTTAGAAAGTCGTTCACTTGTTTTTTCTTCTGGTTTGTATTGGCATTGAAGTCTTCCAATTACAATGGTATATTTGTTCAGGCTGCTCATCGTAAATATATTTTCCTCTATTCTGGAGCATTGGTGAATGTAAACAAGAAATACATGTAAAGAATCATCAAGAAATGGCATTGAAAAATGTATACATTCATTTAGAGGGTTGTTGATAGATGGAGCATTGCCTTTTCTCATTCTCAGTTTTGGATCTGTTAGGACTAGACTACTTCCCCTGGCGTGGTTGTGGATTAAGTGGCCGTTTTTCTGAATAATATTCCAGTTTCTGTAAACTATTTTCTTTGGATCTCTCGTTTAGGATTATACGAATAATGCTATATTGATATCATTGGATTCAATATATTTTTGTGTACGCTCTTCCCGGAATATCCATTGATGTTTGAGTATACTATATTAATTAAGGACATGTTCGTAATGGGCATTATTGGTGGGCTCAGTAGGCGAGTGATGTAAGGTGTCAGTTTCTTCCATGTCAAACATGAGGATGCACATTTTATTTCCTGAAAACACTGCAACGCTATCCACTCTGAAGTTGTTGACAAATATTTTACGAAGTTGTGTCACTAGTTTGTCTCTGTTGGTCACTACTGGGTTGTTCAGTTCATTAACATAGGTATTTATGATGGTATCATGTATGGTTATTGGTTGACGTATTCTTGATTTTTTTATTTCTGTTGAGACCTCATGTCATGTTTTGTTGATTGTTTTTTTATAGAAACATTAGGTATGCCTTGTATTGGTCGTCTTGGTCTATTGGGTCACTTATATGACCAGGCTTGGTGGTCTTCTGCTCCGCAACTATGGCACTTAGGAGTCAATGTGGATGTACATTTGCTGGATGGGTGGGTTCCATTACATTTTAAGCATTTTATGGGTTGTTGGCATGTTTCTGTTGGATGATTGAAGGATAAGCATTTACTGCATGGTTTTGGAGTTGATGCAGGTGGTTTACTGGGATAAACTAGATAGTGGCAATACTTGAACAATAGTCCTTGGGATAGCAACATCTGAGAAGTTTTTTCTGATCCAGTTATTATTCTTATAAGTTTAGTAGGTTTTCCTGTAGCTCTTGATACGATTCTTATGCAGAATCTGTGATCCATGTTGTTTTTGGTTAGAAATTCGCTGATTGATTTTTCTTCTATTTCGAATTCTACTGATGCAATGACTACAGAGTAGCTGGAGGATTGCTCTGAGGTAGCAGGTACAGTTGAATTTGTCACCGATTCTTTGAATTGTATTATTTTTCCGACCTCAACATTTTGTTCAAAGTTGATATAGATTCTTTTGTGGCGTCAGTTTTCAAAAGCAAGCCTTACTTTGTGCTGATTATTGTATCCTTTGCATTGGGGTATATTCTCGTCCAGAAATCAGTGAAATTGATTCGCGTGTAGGATTTGTGATGTAGGATATGTGTTGGTATTTCTTTTGTTGAATGTCCCTCATTATTGACGAGTAGTGTATATTGGGATTCCTTGTTGGTTGGTTTGTTTTTTGTTGAGATTGTTTTTGTATTGGGTTTGTTGTGGCATCTTTTGTGCTAGTATTTGTTGTGTTGCATTTTCCTAGAACGATATTGTTAATTTCTTCTTGAGTCAACTCTTGGGTTCATTTTCTTTTATGCTTGTTTTTTCTTTTTCCTTGAACTTCCGTCCAGTTTTCCGCTGGATTCGAAGTATCTATTTCATCATTAGAGCCATCGCTCTCCGACGACATGTTAATGTTTATTCACACAATTGTCTGCAATAAACACAAGTTTTTATATGTCACTTAATATATTTTTATTGTAAGTAGTTTTTGTTTAGACTAGAGATAACACCGATTTTGCTAATTAGCTTGTAATTACGGTATGCCACTCTCTATGAAGGTCCGAAAGAAACTGATGAAATATATTTTAGTGACAAAGGACACACGAATAATTTTATTTATTAGAGCTTATTAATTAATTATAAAATGTTCATAAAAGCAACCAAACGACCACAACAATAAAAAAACTATTTTAAAGGTTAACACTAACTTTTCCTCATATTCATCAGCCCCTGAACAATATTCCATCATAAAATTGTCACTTGTATACACTTCGGGGGATGAATCGAGCTAATAAACCGAAATTTCTCCAAAAATAACCAAAAATGTTGTGTACCTGGATCTATAGGATCTGCTGTACTCGCTCTAGTCAGCTGAAAATCAATAGGATACATCTGTGAGACACCTTGAAAAATATCCAATTACAAAATTGGTCACATGTGTACACTCTGGAGGCTGTATCGTGCTAACAACCCGAAGTTTCTCCGAAACGGACAAAAAATGTGACACTTTAGGTACAATTATCACCCGTTGTACTAGCTCTGCTGACCTAAAAATCAATAAGGTTCATCTATTAGACGCCCTGAATAATATTCAATCATAAAATTGGTCACTTGTATACACTCTGGAGGCTGTATTGTGCTAACAAACTGAAAATTCTTCAAAAATTACAAAAATTTGGTACTGTAAGTACCATAGCACCTGTTGTACTAATGACAAAAATGTCCTACTTAAAGTACTATAGCATCTGTTGTTCTGGATAGGGTGAGCTGTAAATCAATAGGGTTAATCCGTGAGATGTCCTGGATAATATTCAATTATAAAATTGGTGACTTGTTGCACTCCGGAGGCTGTATCGTGCTAACAAGACATGTAACGAAAAGTGGCCGACGACGACATACACACAGGATTTTTTTTCTAAAAACTGTTTTTTCGAGTTGTTCTTGATGGAAAACGTAAAAATAACTCAAAAAGTTTTTTCAAAATTCCAACTTTTTTTGGGGTAAACCAATACTTTTCTTGCATATTGGATAGGTTGGGCGGAAAAGTAAAAAATATATAAAACAGATAACAAATAAAAATATGCAGAACAGAAAAATATGTATATTTTAGATTTAATTTTTTGTTTATTAAAATTTTAAAATTATTTATTTTATTTTTGCTTCCAGGGGGGGGGCAGTTGCCCCTCCCTGCCCTTCGCTGGCTACGCCCATGCCGTCTACAACAAAACAACTTAGAAGTAATAAAGGCAATGAAAAACTTATACCACTGTACAAGATTTTTAGTTCCCCAGAGTTGAAACAAACAATAGTTTAACTTCAAAGTTTAACCTCACGATAGGTTGTTGCATATATCTCCAGCATCCTTTAAAATTTATTTAGAAAATGCTATTATAATGTGGAAACGAAAATTCAGTTTTATGGTAGTATCAGTGGATGATGGTTATACAGTTTATACCCTATCTTGCAAATTACCAAGTCATTATGGCACACCATATGGATAACATCAAATGCAGGGCCTTCTTTATGCAAAGGCTGAATAGACCCGGACCTAGGGCACCGACATTAGAAATAATTGTGGAAAAATAATTTGTATCATTGTAATATATTCCTGATGAAACAAAATAGTTTAAAATAGTGTAGGGTTATTTTTAAATAAAGTTTGTCCGAGTTGTCCGATGTAATTTGAAATAATTGCTTATGTACATATGAAGATACTATGACCTAAGCTTCTATTAAAAGAACACTAGACTTGAGTTTTTATATTCAAAAGATTTGGTTTGTTTTTATACATTTACTGGTGGCTCCATCGAAACTTATACCTATGGGCCTCATACCTTGTAAGGATGGCACTGATCAAATACAACTTGATTGAAGAATATAACAAATGGGGAAGTGAACAGTGACAAGAGTATACGTGCATTCTAGGACAAACAAATTAAGCAATGTAGTGGATAGAAATATATGGAAATGAAAATATTTAAAAATAGAACACTGGATGAAGGAATATCGTAATGAAATGGCTAAGGCAGAAGAGTAATTTCAATACTAAAATGGATATTATGGAACAAAACATAAATAATGATAATAGAAAAATTTCACTTACGTTCGGAAAAAAGTCTGAGGAAAATGTGGGGAGAGATAGGGAGGGTGATGATGAGGTATATGAAGACTGACACATATCTCCTAAAATCCATTCAATATTCTTGTAGTTACATGTAGGTAATTCAAATTGACAGTTGGAGATGACAACAAACTATTTTCCATTAATGCTCAGTTCCAGTAAGCAGTAAGTCATTAATGAAATTAAACTTGGGAAGAAATATCCAAAAAGTTCTTCTTCTTCTGGTTTTTTTGACCTTTTGCTTTACAGCATCCGGCCAGCGATCTAAAAAGTTATGGTAACAATAAGTTGAAAGGTGGAATAAAGAACTTTAAAATATGTACATAGTTTAATATTTTTATAGTAGACGTAACTCCTTGTATTAAAATAAAAAGTAAATGTTTTTGAAGGAATTGTGAAGTACATGAAAGCTCAAGTTGGTCCAAGCTCTGTAGAACTAAAAACAGCAGAATGTTTACAAAAATTACTGGCAGCTGAAAAAGAGTCAGTAGTAGTAGGTTTCTTCGAAAAAGAATCAGATCTTAAGGCCGCTTTCCTTAAAATTGCTGACAAATTAAGGGAAAAAGTAAAATTCGCTCACACCTCATTCAAGGAACTTTTGGATGCCCAAAAAACCAAGTAAGTTTTATTAACTATTTCATATTTGTCCATAATTAAAACCTCTGCTAAAAATGCTGACATGAAATGCTACAAAATAGTCAAGTTTTTTCTCCTTTTAGTTTATGACAAATAATACTATTATAAAAGATGTAGATAGTTGTTTTATTCAATGCAAATTATGATTAAAAGTTACTGAATTTTCAATCAATTGGTTCAGATATTATTAATATTTTTTGTTCTACATAAATTTAAAAACCACTCTGATTATTATTCATTTAAAGTTAAAATGTCAGGTTTTTTAAGTGATGTAAACTTTTATTTGCTATTTGACTCTCCTCTGGGAAAATTAAGGACCTTAAATGTTTGTAATTGTAAACATGTATTTTCAAAATGTATGAGTCAATAACATCAATTTTTTTCCAAATTCTGTGTTTGTTTTTCCATCACAATAATCTTTAGCGTTTTAAATGAAACTTATTGTTTCTAGTTAACTCCACAATATATTGAAAAAATGTTAAATTTCTAAAAAATTGACAATTGTTTCAATATTACCTAAATATCATCGTCAGAGTGACAGATGTTTCATTTTATTTGATGCCTACCTGATGTTTAATTATTTTTGGCTAGTCCAAGAAGTGACCTATCTTGTGATTGACTTAATATATGTAAATAGAAAAAAGATATGATATTACAAATATTAAAGCTTAGATATTATTAGCCCTATGGGGATATCCTGGATATAATTTTTCCCAATTAAGATCGGTATAGCTGTACAATGATATAGAAAACCAGGAAAACTATATCTGCTGATCTTTACAATTATCACTTAAGAAGACAGTTTTAAAGTGGAGAACCCCCTAGATTTATCTGTTCATTGACGACTTCATATTGTGGGTTTCTTAAGTGTCTTCTAATTTACAATTCTTCAGTTCTTGTTTCTTATCACAAAGATGTAACACTTCTAGTTTTGTGTTAGGTGTCAATGAATTATTGGTGTCAAGTAGATGTCTGGCATAGTGGGATTTATCTGGTTGTTTTAATCTGTATGCTCCTAAGTGTTCACTGTATCGGATTTCAAAATTTCTAAGGGTCTCACCCAAATAGACAGCATTACATTCGGGATATTTAAGTTTATATATACCAGATTTCTTTAATGGTGATATTTTTGTTTTTACATTTAACAACTTTGTACGTATGTTACTTTCTGTTTTAAAAGAAATTGTTGTATTTGTTACTAAAGATATTATCTTTGAAATATTATTAGAAATATTTCCTGCATGGTTCCTGTAATGGTTTTATAAGTTTTTATTTCTTTAGTTTGTTTAGGAAATAATTACATTTGTTCATAGGAACTGAAAATGCTCTATGTATCATTGAATTATATGCTGCTAGTTTATGTGACGTGGAATGATTGGAACTATATAGAATAGTCACATCAGTGTATGTTGGTTTTCGGTGAATCGAATAATCAAGTACATTATTAACTCTTTAAATTTTTAAATCAAGAAAATTGATTGAACTATTTTCTTCAACTTCTAATGTAAATTTAATTTCTGGGTGTAAATTATCAATTTGGTTGAAAAATATATTTAATTGTCGTTCACTACCCATAAAACAAGCTAATATGTTATCTACATATCTATACCAAAATAAAACATTTTTTCAAATATCACTTTCAAAGATTTTCTTTCTAAACTGTCCATAAAAATGTTTGCCAAAATTGGCGATATATGGCTTCCCATTGGTAAACCTTCATTTTGAATATATATATCCTATTGTCAAAAGTGAAATAATTCTGATTAATACATACATCAAATAAATTAAGTATATCTGATATGATTCCTAGATTAATATTTTTATCTACTTGTAACTTTCTTACAAGTATTAGACATTCTTTAGGAGGAATTTTAGTGAACATACTAGTAACATCAAATGAAATAAGCTTAGAGTTATCTTGCAAGTTGAATCCTTTTAATTTTTTGATTAGTTCTATTGAACCTCTAATTGAATATTTAGATGTATATCCGTAACTATTAAGTATATTGTTTTCTTTGCCAAGACAATTTGAATTATTAACAATATCTCTAACATTATTAGAAAACTTTTTTGTTGGGTCTGCTCTAAGAACTTTTACATCGCTAAATTCTATAAAGTTATATATCTTTGAATTATAATCATTAGTTGTCAATATGACAGTGGCGTTCCCCTTGTCAGATTTTGTAACTGTTAGGTTATTATCTTCTACTTTCTTTTTATTGAATTCCATATAGTTCCAGTCATCCCATGTCACATAAACTAGCGGCATATAATTCAATGATACGTAGAGCATTTCCAGTTCCTATGAACAAATGTAATTTTGATAGAGAGATTAACACAATTAAACAAATAGCAACATCCAATGGTTACCCATTACATATTTTTTTTTAGTCACGGGGGGGGGGGGGGGTTAGGGGTCAGGTGCCCTAATTGTTGCCTCTCAGCCATTGATTGGCTTATTGTGCACCCCCACTCACAGGTATTAAGCAGAGTCCCATCCTAAATTCTTAGCGAACATTGAGATTCGTCGGACTATGTTTTCCTGCATTCCCTCCTGATTTGTGTCTAGGAAGATATCTAGACAGGAGGCTCGCCTTCTGCACAGGGCAGGGCAATCGAAGACCATGTGCTTTGCGGTTTCTTCTCCTTCTCCACACATCCTGCAAATGGGATTTGTTATTTCAATCCCCATTTTCACTAGGTGTGCGTTGAATATCCAGTGGCCAGTTATGAATCCTACCACTTTTCGCAGTTCTTTCCTACCCAGTCTAAAAGCATTTGCTGCGTATGAACTCGATGATCCTTTTAGCATTCTTTTGGACTGAGCATGTCCCGTGATTCTGTTCCAGCGCTTTTGATGTTCAAGGGACACCCAGTTGGAAACAGATTTTTGTACGGCGCTGTATGAAATGCCGTATGCTGCTTCTGGTCCCATGAGGGTGAGATGAGTTCCTTTCTTGGCACACTTATCAGCTCCCTCATTTCCAGCTACCCCTGTATGGCTTGGCACCCAAGTAAGAATTACTTTATTGTCTTTTGCCAAGGTTTTCAAGGTATTGTGACAGTCCCACACTATCTTCGACGTATAGCTGTGGCTTGCTAAGGCCAAAAGGGCCGCCCGACTGTCCGTGTTCACATCACATAGATGGTCTTTTTGTTATATTTCCTGTCTATGCATATTCTGCCGCATTCGATTAGTGCAGCTACTTCTGCTTGAAATACGGTCGTCATTTTGCCAAGGCAAACACTTATGCTTTGCCTGGGTCTGACGCCGTAAACGCCTGCTCCTGTACACCCGTTAGGGTCTTTGACCCGTCGGTGTACCAGGTGATACTGTTCAACGTGCGTTGAGGTTCTCCCTGGGCCCATTCGGATCTGCCACTCAAGTTTCCACGACCTTGGGCATTCTGTCAGGTGGCATTTCGAATCATGTTGTCGTGTATTTTAGTATGTTTCATAGCATGGTGTTGCACCAGTTGCCATTGCACTGCATTCTGTATGCAGCAATTTCAGCCTCCCCCTGTATATAGAGATCTAATGGTGGGATGTTTAGCAGTATTTCCAATGCTGCGGTTAAGGTGCCCTTCATGGCGCCTGTAATGCTCAGACATGCAGCTCGCTGCACTTTAGAAAGCGTTTTGGCGGCTGTGCTTTGCTGAACTTTAGGCCACCATGCGATCGCACCATACACCATCATTGGTCTGATTACTCTGATGTACAACCAGTTTACCATTGTCGGAGTTAGTCCCCAGGTGCACCCAATTGCTCGTCTCATCGTCATTAGCGTAATCTGAGAACGGCTTGTAATGCTCGCTAGATGGCTGTTCCAGGATAGCTTGTCGTCTAACCGGATTCCTAGATATTTTGCCTCCCTGGCAACCTTTATCTGATTGCCGAAGAGTTTTGGAACACTAGTAATCTCTGCGATTCGCTGTTTTGTAAATGGTACCATGATGGTTTTCGAGGGATTGACAGACAATCCCTCCGCATCACACCATCTCCCCACTACGGACATTGCCCTCTGCATTAGTTCCAGGCAGATGCCCACGTGTTTTCCCCGGATTAGAATGATGATGTCGTCAGCGTATCCTTGAGCATACCACCCCTGCTCGTTTAGTGAGACAAGAAGGTCGTCGACTACCAGATTCCACAGCTTTCGTGACAACGCCTCCCTGTGGACATCATCTTTCTGTTTTCATTTCTCTCGTGACACCACACAGGGATGCTTGTACTCTCCTGCTGCTTAGCATGTTCTCTACCCATCGGGTGATTGTCCTGTCTGTGCCTCTGGATTCCAGCTTTGAGAATATTGAGCGAGTGCTCGTATTGTCAAATGTTCCTTCGATATCCAGGAACACAACCAGTGCGACTTCTTTGTAAGTAATGGCTTGCTCTATCTTGCTCACCAAGCTATGCAAGGCCGTTTCGCAAGATTTGCCACTTTGGTAGGCATGTTGATTGGGGTGCAGCGGCTTGTCGCCCACCACCTTGACCCTCAAATGCCTATCTATCATCTTCTCTAGTGCCTTAAGAAGAAATGACAAGAGGCTTATCGGACGATGAGCCTTTGCAGTATCGTAAGAGGGTCTTCCAGGTTTTGGTATGAATACACATGATAAATAAACTAATTAATAAAAAAGAAGAAAAAGTGGCATTACAATTAATATTTCCTAAACTAAATAAATAAAAACTTATAAAACCATTACATATGCAGGAAATATTTCTAATAATATTTCAAAGATAATATCTTTAGCAACAAATACAATGATTTCTTTTAAAACAGAAAGTAACATAAGTACAAAATTGTTACATGTAAAAACAAAAATATCACCATTAAAGAAATCTGGTATATATAAACTTAAATGTCCAGAATGTAATGCTGTCTATTTGGGTGAGACCCTTAGAAATTTTGAAATCCGATACAGTGAACACTTACGAACATACAGACTGAAAACAACCAGATAAATCCCACTATGCCAGACATCTACTTGACACCAATCATTCATTGACACCTAACACAGAACTAGAAGTGTTACATATTTGTGATAAGAAACAAGAACTGGATTTCCTTGAAGAATTGTAAATTAGAAGACACTTAAGAAACCCACAATATGAAGTCGTCAATGAACAGATAAATCTAGGGGGTTCTCCACTTTTAAACTGTCTTCTTAAGTGATAATTGTAAAGATCAGCAGATATAGTTTTCCTGGTTTTCTATATCATTGTACAGCTATACCGATCTTAATTGGGAAAAATTATATCCAGGATATCCCCATAGGGCTAATAATATCTAAGCTTTAATATTTGTAATATCATATCTTTTTTCTATTTACATATATTAAGTCAATCACAAGATAGGTCACTTCTTGGACTAGCCAAAAATAATTAAACATCAGGTAGGCATCAAATAAAATGAAACATCTGTCATTCTGACGATGATATTTAGGTAATATCAAAACAATTGTCAATTTTTTAGGATTTTTAACATTTTTTCAATATATTTTGGAGTTAACTAGAAACAGTAAGTTCCATTTAAAACACTAATATGAGTAGACTCCACAAAGTAAGGGTCAAGACAGTTAATTACAATAATCTTTGTTTTTATAACTTTACAACATTTCATTTGTGTTTGCAATTTCTCGTTTAAGTTAGTTTAAACTTGATAGATTAATTGAAATTATTCAGGTTAAACCAATAGTATGAAACTGGACTATTTTGAATAATTAAAAGCTCAAAAATAAATTAGATCACCTAATACGATTATTCAAATTTGTTATAAACATCCTGTATGTTTACAAAATTGTTAATTAAATATTAAAACCTACATAAAAAATCCACACAAAAAGCATAGAAATACAGAATAATGATTATTTTCAGTACCTCATGTTTTTGTTGGGAAAAGTGGTAAATTAATATTATTAACTTGATTATATTAATTATTCCAAATATTAATTATGTAATGAGAGAATCTACAACATTGACTGGACTGTGTATTGTGAAACCAGAACTAGTGCAAACAAAGAAACAATATGATGTTGTTTTGTTAGTTGTTAACTTGTATCCATAGCTGGACAGTGTATAAAAATTTGAGTAAATTTATAATTCAAGTTTCTAGAAACTGAATAATTAACATATTCATTCGTTGGTTATTTTAGTTATTGAAAATGGACAATATAAAAAAATGTACAAATGGAATATTTGAATATTCTCTACATTTATGATGTACATTACTTGTATAATTGTTATGTAAATTCAGTTTTTACAAATGTTTGCAAAATAAAAATATATTTTCTATAGAAACACGTTTACAATATACAATATAGTTTTTGTTATCAAAATTGTCAGTGTAATGGATTCTTATCACAGTATAATGTGACAGTCGTGTAAATGTCATGCAAGCATATTGATAAAAATAGTACTAAATGTTTCACGAAAATTTGAAACACTTTTGTTTTTAGGGACGGTTTGGTTTTATTCCGCCCAGTTCATTTGCAAAACAAATTTGAAGAAAATAGCGTTAAATACACTGGAGACGCCGACGCCGCTGACATTCAGAAATTCATTACTAAATATTTGTAAGTGTTTTATGCTTTTCTTTCGCAGAAACTGTTTTAATTTGTCTGTAGTTTTAATGAGATTATTTGGGTTGCTGAGTACTTCCTGAATATATAATTCCTAATTTACTATGTTCGAAAGCTCACTTTTCTCACTGAGAAAATAAATATTATTTTGAAGTCCAACTAAATTGAACTCTTGACAACGCCGCAATCGTTCTTGATAACGAACGCAGGATGCACTAAAAATATATGTCAAAATACATATTACGGATTATTTTGCCCTCTCTTTCTGATAAACCAAATTTCACAATGTGCTCTCTCCCTCGCACCTTGCACAAGTAGTGACGACTCGAACGGACTCTAACCATAATTTTTCTGTTTCTAATCGTGCCAAAAATACAGTTACTCATTAGAACTCCAGAAGGAAGCATTGGCTTTCTTCTGTAACACTTTCTCCACATGTGGTTAGGTATAAAGCACTTTACCGTTGTAATAGCCTATATCTCGGGTAGTTACTGATTGCTCGCAGCATCAAGTAGCAAATATCTACATAATTGTTGTTAATTAAATGTTAATAGTGAAGTTGAAATCCAGTGTTTCATTTCTTAATGTGTCTGAAATGAATGGTGATATACTTCATTTCCTCAATATGATTTGTAGGGAAAGGAAAAACCTACCTCAAATTGCACATCATACACCTTTCTGTTCTCAATCCCTGCTATGTATGTGTCTTGTTATGTAGTGAGTCAGTATAGTTTCAAATTAATATCAATCAATATGATCCAGGTCAAGGTGATTGTAGTTGAATTGCTTCAACCAAGTCTTCAAACAGATTTGATGTGTGGCCTTTTCATATTTTATGACATTTGTCTGGTATTGTTTGGATAGACACTTTTCCCACTTCTTTTTCTTTCTGATGCGGAGATTCCTATTAGAAATATGTTGTGTTTAGGTTTACAAATATGGAATAAATTCCACTTCATGAACCTATGAGATCGATATATTGAGGCCTATTCCACCACGGCAATTTCGGATCTATTACGGTTCTCTAAATCTAGATTACATTCTCCAGCCTTAATCTTCTTATGAAGTCTTGTCAGGTTAGAGACTGCATCTTTCATGTAGTTCCGAGAACTGCACGTTTGTTAAACTGTCGCAGACGTTTTTAAGCCACCTTAGTCTATGCCCAGCAACAACAAACACAAGCATTTTAATTTCATTTGTTTTTCAGCCATGGTTTGGTAGGACATCGTAAACCCGACAACAGACAAGAATTCGAAAATCCATTGTTTGTAGCTTACTATGGCGTAGACTATGTTAAGAACCCCAAGGGAACAAACTACTGGCGTAACAGAATTTTGAAGGTAAATTTACTGATTTGTTATCCACGGACTCCATGACTTCATATTATTCTGTTCATTCTAGTTTCTTGGATGGACATTTCTCTCATTCAAATATATTATACGTCTTCATTTATTTAATATTTTCTTGAGCTACAAAACAGTTTTTAAAATATATAAATTAAGACAAGTTATATTTAGAATTGTTCTCATTTTGACAGAATACACGGCCATTAAGATTAACATTGTATTTTACAAAATTATGATTAGATTAAATGTTTACAAAAATAATTTATATTTTAGGTTGCCAAAGAATTTGTTGGTAAAGCTAACTTCGCTATCAGTTCAAATGATGAATTCCAACACGAATTGAATGAATTTGGATTAGACTATGTTAAAGGTGATAAACCAGTAATTGCAGCTAGAGACGCTAAAAACCAGAAATTTGTCCTTAAAGATTTCTCGTAAGTAGAAAGTTTATAAAAACCTGCATTATCCCATAACTATGATTGTTTTATTTTAGCGTTGAAGGTTTTGAAATATTCATCAGTGACGTTTTGGAAGGCTCTATTGAACCTTACCTTAAATCCGAACCTATCCCAGAAAGCAATGACCAACCATTGAAGGTAGCAGTAGCCAAAAATTTCGATGAAGTAGTTGTCAATAATGGAAAAGACACCCTTATTGAATTTTACGCCCCATGGTGTGGACATTGCAAAAAACTCGCACCTGTTTTTGAAGAACTCGCTGAAAAAGTAAGTCTACAATAACTAAAAATGTCAATTCAAATAGTTCATTTATAAAATTGTAAACTAAATAATTTAATATTTGTTTTAGCTTAAAGATGAAGATGTATCCATTGTAAAAATGGACGCTACTGCTAATGATGTCCCATCATCGTACGAAGTTCGTGGTTTCCCTACACTCTTCTGGTTACCTAAAGATCTTAAGGAGTCACCTGTCAAATATGAGGTAATATATGCATTAGAGATAAATATTTTTTTCAATGGTATTAGGTTACATTCAAAGACAAAATGTTTTATTTGTAAATCCCATATAATTGTGGACTGTTATTGTTTAAAAATTGGGTAGTGGGAGAGAGAAAAGCAGATCTCTTAGTACTGGCTAGCAACGTTCTAAACAGAGTGATGATATGATCGCCAATAGTGTAAACTGGCTAGTTTTAAATTTAACAGTATTGTCAGAGTATGATGGAAAAATACGTAAAAAAAAGTATATTTTTTAGTAATATGATTAAAGCTTTTGTAAACTAATGTGTAGGAAGGTACTTTACTAAAATATTTCAGTAAGTTCGGAAAAAGGGTACAAAGTATTTACATTTTTTTATGCAGGTAAATTCAAGTTGCAACAAGAGAATACAAGTTACCTTCCGATTTTTTAATATTTTATTGGTATTTACATAATATATTTTTACCTGGTATGATGTTAACCAAAATTATTGAAAATTTTATTGTAAAATTGATGTTTGACTTCAAATCAGAAACTTGATGATTTCACAATTTGTAGGTTAACACGAAATTAGTATATTAATAATTATTTATCGTGATATGTACATATTATGTAGTGTAAACAATTTCATTGAATATTGGTGATAGTGGATTTAAAGTTTTATCACTATGTGTCTTATAGGTTATGGTTGGGGAAAAACACTACTAAAAGTTTAATTAAGTGTAGTATTTAAATTAAAAACAAATTAATTTGCAAACTTACTTCAAGTCATAAGTAGGTACATCATTTAGGTATAAAAAATTTAAAAAAAAAACAAAATATTAACTTATAAAATTGTATATTTCAATTGATGAATAATAGTGATAGAAAAATTCCAATTTAACCTGAATCAAACACAATAATAATAATTAGTGTACTTTATTGGGTCACCCAATAGGCCATCGACTGAGGTCCTTCAGCCTGTTACAATATATTACATGGTGGTTTGTATAACTATTAGATAATACTATTGAATTAAAAATATATGTACAGAGGAAAAAAAAATGGTATGTTTCTTATTCCTTAAATATTGAAATTTTGAATGTGCTCCCATTTGGTATTGAGTGGGTATTTTCTGTGTGGCCTTCTTTCTTGATTCCTGTTCGTACAGAACTCTAGGTTGTGTTCTTTAAGTGCAAACTTTTCAGTGAGGGTTTGTATGCGTTGATTTATAGGGACAATTCCTGTTGTTTCGTACAGGTAGGTTATTGGGTGGGTTGTGCAGAGGATTTTTGAAGTGTTGATGGTAGGAGTCTTCGCAGTAAGGTATATTGGGTGACAGTATTCTAGGATAGGTCGGCATATTGGACTATATATATGTGCAGCTGTTTTCTTACTATCCCTGAATTCATGAATGTTAAACTCCAAAAGTGTTTGCTCCTACTGTTACATTTCCTCTTTATGTTGTTAGCATGTTATTTAAAGTTCAATTTGTGGTCTATGTCTACCCCCAGATACCTTGCAGTGAATGTCTTTGCCGTCTATATTTATTTTAGGTGAGATTGGTGAAGTAATGTGGTTAATTATTATATATTCTGACTTGTCTGGATTAACTTTCAGCCTCCATTTGTTGAACCAGATCAGGGTCCTGTCTAACAATACTTGTAGATTTTCAACGGTTTTCGAGAGGGTTTTGTTGTGACTAGTCAAGGCCGTGTCATCAGCATACTGCAAAATGTAACGATTGTTATTGAAGTAGTCTTGTTGATGACTGTAGTTGTATATGTCGTAACAGTAAACATTATATAGAAGAGGAGACAATGGTGTTCCTTGTGGAACTCCTTGTTGAATGTTGCCGAGTATTTGTCGTTGATTTTGACTTGCAGAGTTCTGTTCTCAAGATAGTCTTTCAGGAGCAGGATCAAATATCGAGGGCATTCTAGTGTCATTAGTTTGTTGAGTAGTCCTTTGTGTCAAATACTATCAAATGCCTTGCTTATATCAAGAAATAGGGCTGCAGAGTGGTTTCCCATTAGTTGGTTAGCTTGAATGTTGGATGTTAAAATGGTTACTGAGTGAATGGTAGAAGTTTGATGTTTAAAGCCGAATTGGTAATCAGGAATTTTGTGTCCGATTTCATTTTGTAACATATTTCATAATGTTTTCGAGTTGCTTTCCCAAAACTGAAAGAGGAGTGATAGAACTGTAGTTTTTTGCTCTAAGATGGTTCGTATTAGGTTTAGGAATGGTGATATGGTTCCCTGCTTTCACTCACCAGGAAAGTAGTGATGCTTCAAACAGTACTCGTATATTTTGATGAGATATCTGTGTATCTTTTCGCCCAGTTTTTGTAATAGATCTTTAGTAATGTGGTCATGTCCTGGAGCAGTACTCTTTCCTTTGCTTAATATTTCAATATACACATTTTCTATATTACTGCTGTGTGCTCCGGGTTCCCCTTCAAAGTATTCATCATACCACTGTACGGTTTCGTCCATAGATTTGTTGGTCGTATTGGGGTTCATGGTTTTCTCTTAACGTTTCCATGTAGTAATTTGCAAATACCTCTGCTTTTTCTTCATCAGTGGCATACACAATGTTGTTTTCTTCAATGGCTGTGATTTTGATATTCCTTTGTAGTTTGTTAGTCTTATAATTTGTTGCCAGTAATCTTTACCTTTGCTAGCGTTTATTTAAGTACACACTGTAGCCCATTTGTGTTCTTTGTATTGTCTAATTAGGGCTTGTACATATTTGTTGTAATTGTTTAGTTGGGTTTTTGCCTCAACATTGGGATCTCTCAGATAATCTCTATGCATTTTTCTTTTGTTTTTTATCATTTTGATTATGTATGTGGTAGTTCGTAGATGTAGTGTTTTATTTTCAGGTCTGGGCTGTTTTCTATTTTGAGTGATGGTACTGTGGTGTTGAATTGTTCAATTTTTCCTCTATCAATCGGATCGTCTCCCATACAATCAATGTACTCCTCCAACTTTTCGTTAAGTTTATCTCTATCACACTTCTTGATATTCTTTTTTATTATTTCTTGCTCCATGATTAGTTCTTGTAGGTCGATGGTTATTTCTATTGCATCATATTCTGTTCATATATTATTTTTGATGTTTTTCGTGTATATTACATGATCTGGTGTAGAGTCTGGGTTATTGGCCATTCTAAAGGTTGGAGGAGTAAACACTATTTTGAAGGGTGCATTATTGATAAAATCCTTTATTTGTCTGCTTTTATTCCGATTCACAATATTCACATTTTGATCTCCTACAATCACATCATATTTGTATAGGGAGGCTTTGTTCAAAAGCGTTTGTTCGATAGGTGCATTTGGGTGAATATATACAAGAAAAATGTGTAGTTTATCTCCTAGAAATGGAATTGAAAAGTGAAGTACCTCATTAAGCGGGTTATTCATTTTGGGAGGGTTTTCTTTTAGCATTTTTAGTCCTGGATGCGCCTGTATCAAACTTCCACCACACACATTAGTGTTTACTATGTTTCCATTTAGTTGTAGAATGTTAAAGTTTCTGTAGTTTGTGTTACTATTTTCTTTTGCTTTTGTTTCCACAAATAATGCACAGTTTACTTTATGCCTCTCAATAATGTTGTTGATGAGGTGTTTTCTCGGTGAGTAAATGTTGAGATTGAAATGAACTTGAATATTATTATTCCCTTGGATAGGTTGAGTAGGCGAAGTCGTCGAAGGTTGCTCCAAGTCGAACATCAAAATATAGTCTTTTTCCCGAGAAATGCGCAACTGTGTCTCTGGAGTATAGTTGGAGAAGAGTGTCTGTTATAGTTGTTTTGTTTATATTGGACTTTAGCAGAAAGCCCTGCTTTGTTGAAAGTATTACATCCTCTGTGTTTCGATGAACTGTGTCCCATACGTCTGAGAATATTTTGCGCGTTAAGTCTTCAGGGGCCTTTATGTAGAATAAGTTTTTAAATGGTTTGTTTGTGATCTCCCTCATTTTTGCAGAAAATTTTGGTCTGTATAGCGAGTTTGTGGGATTTGTTTCATTTGTTGCCTTGTTTTTGTCTTGCAGTGTATTTTCCATTGAGATTTCTTCCTGTATGTTGTAACCTTACCTTGTTGTTGTTATTCCAAGAAGTGAGGTTACATTGCCAAAGGTTCGCTTTTCGCCGGAGAGCATAAGGTCATGAGTTAGTGAGGAATATTTGAAAGCTAGTCCTTTATTATTTTTTAAGGCGCCACTTGATTAGTAGGACATTCAAGAAATTTACTGATTAACCAAGAAACCAATAATGAACAAAAAATTAGCTATTGTAACTTTTCAAATGTTATTTATGCCGTTTTGCTTTTACGTTTGTGAATCAAATAAAAATAGGTAAAAAAGCTTTTTAAGTTAAACGGTTTTATGTTAAACATACATTGCAATGTTTAAGATAAATGTACTAAAAACCAAAAAATAATAAAATAGATACAGTCGTGGGAATTATAAACATATGCATAGACTAGACTAAAATAAAACCCGTGGGGCACGTCAATTGTCTACAATCGTTGATTAAAATTTTTGTTTTGTAATGTTACACTATAATTAGGCAGTTGTTCAACCGACAATTGACGTGCCCCACGGTTTTATTTTAGTCTAGTCTATGCATATGTTTATAATTCCCACGACTGTATCTATTTTATTATTTTTTGGTTTTTAGTACATTTATCTTAAACATTGCAATGTATGTTTAACATAAAACCGTTTAACTTAAAAAGTTTTTTTACCTATTTTTATTTTTTGGTTTTTAGTTTTTATTTCGCATTCTGTTTAATTCATTTAGTGCTTCATTATTGCAAGGTTTCTTGCCCGTTAGTTTATTGCAGTCCAACTCTTTGGTGGCGGCGGCCATCTTAGATTTCAATTTTGCATAGTAAATTGTATTCTACTTGTTGAGACCTTTCATTTGATACCCATGTTGATGGGATTGATAAAACCTACGTTATCCGCCATTTTGTAGCGGCCGCCATCTTGGATTTAAATTTTTTATAGTATATTGTATTCTGCTTGTTGAGCCCTTTCATTTGATACCCATGTTGATGGGATTGATAAAACCTACGTTATCCGCCATTTTGTAGCGGCCGCCATCTTGGATTTCAATTTTTTATAGTATATTGTATTCTGCTTGTTGAGCCCTTTCATTTGATACCCATATTGATGGGATTAATAAAACATGAATTATCCGCCATTTTGTAGCGGCGGCCATCTTGAATTTATAATGATAATGAATAAACATAATTGTATTGTCACCAAAATCCAAAGTGTATACAAAATTTCAGAGTAATCGGTTGACAGGAAGAGGGTGAAATTTGAATTACTAAATTTGACCCAAGAATAAATAATAAATAAAACAAACGGGGTGAGCTAAATAAAACCGTTTAATAAAACACTTTGTTGCCAATGAAACAGTTTAATTAAATGGATGGTACCTTGAACATATGTTGTAATAACCTGTCTCAAAAATATGAGGTGATCAACCCTATTTATGAAATGATAATCAGTTATCAATGATTAGTTAATTTAAAATGTTTAACAATTTCTAATGTTATCAACTAACGGAGATCAAAATATACAATACACTAATCTTTAGCAACACGTAAATGGTATACCAGTTACCGCTTTACAACAGTAATAATTAACCATATACATACAAGTAGGTCAAAAGTATCTAATATAATAAGATTAAACTGAAATATAATTTCAGTGTGATATACAATAACAAAGTTGATATTTCAACTCTAAAGAATTGAAAGAATGTAATGTTAAAATTGTGAATTTGATAGACGTCTTAATAAAATGTGAAATTACCAAACAGTAGAATATAAAAGTTAATGTGTGATTCAACGTTGAAAAATGAAGTTATAAAATGAATAATGTGCTCAAAGTTCAGATAAAAACAAATAAAACTTTAAATGTTACTTGCGGTTAGTGTCCAAACTATTAGACGTCAATTTGCTTAATTGACAAGCAACATCTGACTTATGGAACAAGATTCAGCCATGCGGTTAATAATCGATGAAATTATTCGGCAGTCGTCACCAACAAACATAAGTCCAGCTTCGTCCTTTGAACTGGAAACGCCGTTAGAAGCTCTTGTCGCTCTATAACGTTAATCGTAATCTGATGTACGAAACATCTCAACAACCCTGGACGGAGAACTTTGGTCTGTCAGCTATCCCTACGAGAATATATACCATAACAGGAATCATCCGAAATTGAAGCTTCTTAAAATCTGTTCTTGATCATCCTATCATTGATAACCATCCCCCATAAAAACTATCAAACCATCAATTAGCAAAAAAATATTGTAAAAACTGCTTGTAAAAACTATGCAGTATAGAAAAAAAACCCTAAAAAGAAATTGGGGGTTATAGCCGTGAAAATATATACAAGATGAAAGCTTACCTTGTTACCAAGGGTTTTTCACCACTATAGTTCCCAAAATATATGGATTAAACCATGTGCCACCGGCCATTTTATATACTTACGACTTGTCCTATCGATACCCCAACTTAATCGTTCGACAAATATCAGACAAGTGCTTTCAACAGCTTCCCTTTACTTTACAATTGACATCAGCAAACAGTGTTACCAATGGCAGTCAAATAAAATCCCCACATTATATAATAAAATACTCATGGATTGGTTAAATCACATGAAGAATATTAATAAAAATATTACTCTAAACACCCATTTAATTATTTACATCCCGTTATTCCAGGATATGCTTAAATAATTTTAAAACCCATAGTTAATTCCGTTATGCAACCAACTATACAGAAATGTGTATAAAGTTGCATACTCAGTGGGTGGCTTAATTGAATTAACGTACCTCCGTGAGTTACTCATAATATAATACAAAAAAAGCATTGTATTTTTATCATGCTACAATGTTTTTTATTAATATTACTTCTGCTTGGCTGATAATTTTTTGTGTGTATTTGGTGTTCAGCTTGATTGCTGTTAGTAGGGAGGCCAAATATCACTCTTTGGATATCTTCAGCATCAGGAATAAATTGTTTTGGGTTATTCGATGTAGGAGAGTTTCTTCGGCTTTTCCTTTCGTGACGCACTTTTCTCCATGTTCCATTGTCCTCTATTTCCATCTCTGAGTATTCTCCATCACTTGAACTGCTCATGGTGATGTTTTGTCTCCTGGACTATTATTAAGTTCTCTAAATCACGTCTGCTCTCTTTGGTAGCTAGCAGGTTACTCTCTTGATGTTACGCCACTGGTAGAATTAAATGTCCCGAATAGTTGATACTTTTGAAATTGATAATTAAAATTAATGATAATTTTCTTCAGAATGTCTCGTTATGGTGACGGTTTCCTTGGCATGTACAACAATCTAAAAATCTACATACCTCATAAACCATAAATTTTATCGAGTTAAATAACGAGTACCTTTTTGTTAAAAAATCGATTGAAAAATTCATTTTTGCTATCTTTAGATTGTACAGGTTGTCCCTGTAAAAGTTACGGATTGTTAACCATTGGGCATGAGCCGCCCCTGGCCTTCAGATAGTAGTGTAGAATTATTTATTCCGTCAAACACACTACATGGACGTACGTAATCATCCATTAAAAATTCATAATGTTCCAATATATAATTTAGAACATATACGTAAACATGTCAGCATTATTTTCACGTCATCTACTCACTCCCGAATTTTTTGCATCAAATCCCGGAACACCCTGTATTTAGTTACCAAAATAATCCAAAATAGAATGTAATCTGTTAATATAGAAATACAGCCACATGTAGTGTTGTATTTTCACTTCAATTACATAAATTTTTACAGTTGCAAACAAATTACTTTCAATGCCAAAAAAATAAAATCTGAACAAGGAAAGACAATGTTTACAAGATGCTTTTTTGGACATGCAACTGTTAAATGTTACATGTATGCCACGATAAGATTAATTACTGGATGTTTTCATGCAGGACCAATCAAACTGCATCTAATCTGTTTTATTCCTCCGGTCAAAATACCACCATTACAGAAGTAATTCTGGAATTTCTCAAACTCTAAAAACCCTGTTCATTTTTATGTCTTGTGTTGAATTGTTACTGTCCATTTCTGACAGTGGCCTGTTTTGTTCAATTAATAATATTTATTTATTTAGCGTATGGCATACATGGATTTAGTTATAATTAGTTAAAATTGTACACATTCACATTACGTCATAAAAAACATATAAGTGTATGTCTAAAATTAGAAATAAAATATAAACATAAACATAAATATAGCACGATTTGAAGTTAAATTTTAAAATCTAGACCATTGATCTAGTCCAGCACAGAGTCAGTGGCCTCATAGAAGTCGCTCATTTCTCCTCCGTATGCAGTAAGACTCCATTGTAATATGGTGGACAGTCTGGCGAGGCTTTCCGCAGTCACAGGTTGGTGTTTCGGTGAGTCCCCACTTATAGAATGAGTCACGGCAAATACCGTGAGACGTTCTTATCCTGTTAAGTGTTTTCCACTCGTGGCGAGGCAGCTCCATACCTGGTAAGGACACTGTAGGATCAGTTATATGTACAGCCTGGACTGGTTTCGAGGCTTCCCAGTATTCTCTCCATTTATTGGTCAAATTGAAATTATCTCTCACAAGTTTTTCTGCTAGCAATATTGGGGGAGATCTAGACTTCAATCTCTGCAGGCCGGCTTCGGGAAGGTCACTATGTATTGGAGGTAGGGGATTTGTTATTATTTTATTATATTCCCTAACTAGGCTCTCTTGTCTGCGGATGGAGGGAGGTGCAATGTGGCTTAGAACAGGGAGCCAGGGCAGAGGTGTGCTTTTTAGACAGCCACTAATTAGTCTCATTGTCTCGTTGAGTTTGGTATCGATGTTCTTTACGTGGCAGCTGTTTATCCAGACTGGGGCGCAGTACTCAGCTACTGAGTAGACAAGGCTGAGCGCTGAGGTTTTAAGAGTGGATGCGTTCGCGCCCCAAGTAGTGCCGCAGAGTTTGCGGATTATGTTGTTTCTGGTATTCATTTTAGCTGCGGTGTTCTTTAAATGTGTTTTGTATGAAAGTGTTCGATCCATTGTTACCCCTAGATATTTTGGGCAAGGATTATAGCGTAGTAGATTATTATTGAAATACACTTGGGGCTCCACTCGTGCTTGTTTATTGTTTAGGTGGAAGCACATCGCTTCAGTCTTGTTCATATTTGGAATTAGCCTCCAGTCGGCGAAGTATTTTCCCAGCATGTTCAGGTCTTCTTACTAGCTTCTTCGATGGTTTTACTTTGGGATGCAAGGGCCAGGTCATCGGCATATCCGAACTTTCTTGACGATGTCTGTGGGGTGTCGGAAATATATAGATTGAACAGGACAGGTGCAAGTACAGAGCCCTGGGGCAGCCCATTATTGAGATGTCTCATCTTGCTTCTGCTTCCTCCTGTTATTATTTGGAAGGGTCTATCGCAGAGCATGTTGTTCAGTAGAGATGCTGTTCGGCTGCATGGTATCACGTTGAGAAACTTGTAGAGGAGCCCCTCTCCAGACCGTGTGGTATGCTGCTGTCAGGTCGACATACACTACAGTTGTCTTCAGCTGTTTTTGAAACCCTGCTTCGATGTGTGTTGTTAAGCTGAGCACCTGGTCGACACAGCTACGGTGGGGCCTAAACCCAGCCTGTTCAACAGGAATATGCTCCATTATCAGAGGACTCAGTTGGTTTAATAACATCCTTTCTAGGAGCTTATAGCATGAGCCTAACAAGGCTATTGGGCGAAAGCTTTCAGGTAGGTTCTTGGGTTTGTTTGGTTTTAGAATCTCAATTATTTTTGATTTCTTAAGCCCCATTGGCATATAACTTGTCAGTAAAATGTCAGAGTAGAATTTACTCAGCCACATTCGAGTGTGTTTTCCACAGTTCTTGAGGAATTCGGGGTGAATTCCGTCGAATCCCGGAGCTTTGCCAGATTTGGTGTCTTCAAGTGCCTTATCTACCTCTTCTGCAGAGAATGGTTTGGAGAATTCTGGGTGGGGTGTTGTCGTATGGCGGAGGAGTGTCAGTTGTTTCTTAATATGTGTATTCTGTTGTCTTATACTTGGGGCCTTAGAGAGTGTTATGACTCTTGTAGCGATTTGGTCAGCTGATACTTCCGATGGTTCGCGGGTTGGTGGATTAGAGCTACCCAGCTTCTTCAAAAGGCTCCAAGCTTTCCTGCTAGATCTCTTAAAGTCCATGCTGCCTGTTGTTTCTTTCCATTTATTAAGGCGTTCTGTGTCCAGGCGGTTGAGGAGTTCGTCGGCTATTTCAGAGTTTCCATTGTTCTGGAATTCCTGGTAAAGCTGCTCCAACTCAGCGTTCCAGCCCGGTATATATTCTCTGCGGAATCCTCGAGGTATATACTTTTTCGCAGTTGCTATCACTGCTTTTACGAATCTATTATAGTTGCTGCTCACTGGAGGGATCCATCTAACGACTTTATCCAGCTGAACAGCAAATTCATTCCATTGGGCCTTTCCAAAATTCCATCTGGGCCTGGGTGTAGAGTGGATTATCGGAATTTTAATTCCAATTTCGAGGACTATAGGGCGATATTGGCTGTGCGGAAAGTCGTCCAGGACTTTTCTTGACATTGGAATCGGGCGTTTTAGAGCATTCTCTGAGGCAAAGCAAATGTCTGGGTTGGTTTCAGTGTTCCATGCAGCTGATCTGAAAGCATTTCGTTCTTTAGCATCAAAGATTAGGTGGAGATCGTGTGAGTCTGCCCAGTTGGCAAGGCGCTCGCCGTTCTGATCTGTGGTGCGGTATTTCCTTTCAGTGTGGTGACTGTTAAAATCGCCTGCGTATATTGCAGGGTGTGGGTAAGTGTCTAGAACGTTATCAGGCCAGGGTGCTTGTGGTGGTTTGTAGATGTTTGCGACCGAAATGTCCGCTAATTAATAATAGTCACTATGACAGACACTTTAGTGTAAAGAGACTGAATAAATATTTGGAGTGAAATTTTTAAAATAAGTAAAAATTATATGTCACTGTATACTAGAAATAATGAAAAAACTATAAATGTAAAAATAATATATAGAGTATTTGCAACACGTAATTCTACAAATAGTTTCATGAAATTTCTCGACAAAAGTTCTTCTATCTGTTATGTGTTTTTATTCAGTTTTTAGCCCAGCTTTTAGCAATTATTAATTATTGTGAAAATTGGCTTCGAATAGCACATAGAGAAAGTTAATGAGGTTAGGAAGTAAACAGTATATGAGTATCATACATACCATTGTAAATCTACTAATTTTACTATATTAAACAGTGATGGAAGTCAAAGCACTCGAGAATCAATATTTTGGAAAATCTGGAAAAATTTGAGAATTGTCAAAAATTGAGTTATGTGTATTGATTGAGAGTTAATGTACTTTTTTGGAAATTTCTTCAAGATTTTAATTTTTATTTTCTGTTGCAGGGTGGACGAGAAGTTGAGGATTTCATTAAGTACATCGCCAAAGAAGCTACAAACGAACTCAAAGGATATGATAGGAGTGGATCTCCTAAATCAGACAAGACTGAATTATAATTTTAATTTCAATGATGTGTAATTTATAAAGTACTTTTTGAGATTTTCTCAATAATAATTTTTTTTAATAAATTCCACATGTTTCTTACTTTTTTTGTAACAAAGTGGTTCTCTTATTTTTATGTTTTTGTAGACAGGTTTTGCTTTTTCGAAATTCAATTTCACTGTTTTGTGTAAACATTAGGTTTGTACCTCATGACGCTTCTAACATACCTGTTCCTAAGCCTCCACAGAAATATTATGACACAGAGGAGCCAGAAGCCGGCCTATGTTTTGAGGATGAAGTCGTTCTGGAATGCAGTAGCAGCAAACAGCCACATTTTATCTCTCAGGAAGAACTCAATGATCTGGTACGCGAGTTAGATCTTCCCAAAACAAAGGCACAACTGTTTGGATCTCGTTTGCAGCAGTGGAACCTTTTACAAAAAGGTGTGAAAATTTCCACGTTTCGGAAAAGGCAGTCTATGCTGCCCATATTTTTCTCAAAGACAAATGACTTCGTTTACTCTCATGATATTCCAACTTTATTGAATGAACTTGGTATTTCCTATGTACCTACCGAGTGGTGACTATGACTGTTCGAATACAAGTCTAAAGGCAGTTTTGTTGTTCAGTGGAACTGAACGGCCATCAGTTCCCGTTGGTGATGCTGTAAATATGAAAGAAACATACCAAAACATGTGCATATTACTCCAATGAGTAGAGTATGGGACACTATACAACACTTTTAGGTGGGGGGTGTGACGTCATGAGTGGTGGGGGTATGTCTTATGTGTCATCTGTTCTGTGATGTCTGTCATATGTCATCTGTGACGTGTTGGATCTCGTTTGCAGCAGTGGAAGCTTTTACAAAAAGGTGTGAAAATTTCCACGTTTCGGAAAAGGCAGTCTATGCTGCCCATATTTTTCTCAAAGAAATGACTTCGTTGACTCTCATGATATTCCAACTTTATTGAATGAACTTGGTATTTCCTATGTACCTACCGAGTAGTGACTATGACTGTTCGAATACAAGTCTAAAGGCTGTTTTATTGTTCAGTGGAACTGAACGGCAATCAGTTCCCGTTGGTGATGCTGTAAATATGAAAGAAACATACCAAAACATGTGCATATTACTCCAATGAGTAGAGTATGGGACACTATACAACACTTAAGTGGGGGGTGTGACGTCATGAGTGGTGGGGGTATGTCATCTGTTCTGTGATGTCTGTCATGCATCTTGTGTTCTGGGTCACCTGTCATCCAACTTGTATTCTGTGCCGTGTGTCAAGTATGTGTCTTCTGTCAAGTGACATGTCTTCGTTCGTATGGTATATGACGTATGTACGATTGATGTGTGGACTGTCACGTAGGCGCTGTGTCTTCTGTCATATGGTCTGTTATGTGTATCGCCCGTCTTATGTTCAGTGTCTTGTGACAAGATTTTCATATGTATTCTGTTGTCAGTCTACGCTACGTCATCTGTCGTCAATACAGCGAACCTACATTGCCCACCATCTGTCGTCAATACTGCCAACCGTCGTCAATACAGTCAACCTACATTGTCAAATATGTGTCGTCAATACTGTTAACGTCTTCGTCAATAAAAACAACAACGACATATAATCTTTATTAAAAATACAATACAAGTTTTCACATTGTTATAAATAAACGTTTTAAATTCATCTGAATAAAAACATTTTCAAAAGATTCTTCGTTATCCTTACGTCACTCTTATTTTTGTTTTCTAAAGACGAACATACGTGTTTCTTAAAATACACACTTCAGCACTAAAATATTTTTCAATCAACATCAAAGTCTAGAGAGAATTTAGTAATCAAGAACATTTCAAAATCGTCCACCGTCATAAAAAACACTTTTTAAACCATCCATCAGTACGTCATCAAATCTTTTTCCATATGTCTTTCTTGATAGAGACACATGTTTCTCGAAATACACTCTTCATCACTAAAAGCGTCTTTTGTACAAGTATTTTTGGTTCTTAAAAACACATTATCTCCATTCAAAAATAATCGTCTCTTGTGACAACAACTATAATCCATGTACTTAAAACGTTGTTATATTCAATAGACACGAACATTTCGCTATAAAACGAATTTTAGACGCTCATTTCGCAACGCAACAACACCTTTTTTATTCTCAATACTGAGGAAAAACTTATATGTTTAGTTGTTAATATCAAACATAAATGTGAAAAACACAACTAGATACTGTCAACAACCAACTACATCGTTGGATAAGGACAGAATTATCACAGTATAACAAACAAACCGGTCGTCGTATATTGTAGAGATATATTATACATGGACATATTAGAGAATGATAATAAAAATAATGTAAAATTATATCAATATATAAAGAGACAAAGCAAAAAATCAACTGCAATAAATATCAAGGAAAAAGAGTGGAGTCAATATTTCAAGAATTTATTAACGGAAGAAGATGGGGAGTATGAAGAAGATGATATGACTGATAATGATACAGGGATAGAATACGAAGAAAAACCGACCGAAGAGGAATGCAACGACATAATTAATAAATTGAAACACAATAAAGCAGGAGGGTCAGACGAAATAATAAATGAGCTGATAAAATATGGAGGAGATGATCTAAGACATACAATATTTAAAATCATGGAAAGAATATGGGAATCAGAAACAATACCAAAAGAATGGTCTACTGGTATGATTATACCAATAATGAAGAAAGGAAATCGTAATATTTGTAGCAATTATAGAGGAATTAGTTTACTCAATGCCGTATATAAAATACTAACAACGATAATAAATGAATGGCTAAAAAAGGTAATGGAATCAAATATAGGGGAGTATCAAAAAGGTTTTCGGAAAGGAAAATCAACAGTAGATGTCATACATACTATAAATCAAGTAATTGAAAAATGTTATGAACACAATGTTGGAGTCCAAATGCTATTTATTGACTTCAAGCAAGCTTTCGACAGCTTGAAACGGAGGACAATCATAAAGGATATGGAACAACTAAATGTACCACAAAAGATCATACGGTTGGTGAAAATGACGATGAAAGATTCTAGGGCAAGAGTAATGACAAGGGAAGGTCCATCAGAGGAATTTGAGATAAATGCTGGAGTAAGGCAAGGAGATGGGCTGTCAGCGGTATTGTTTAACATAGCAGTTGATGGCATAATTAAGACTTGTAATATCAATGGAAGCATAATTAATAAATCAAAACAAATAATGGCATATGCTGATGATTTAACCATAATAGCGAGACCGAAAGAGCCTTGAAGAAGCATTAGAGAAAATTGTAAAGGAAGCGGGAAAAAGAGGATTAAAAATAAATCAGGAGAAAACAAAATATATGGAAATAAAAAGAAAGAAGGAAGTCTACCAACCAGAAGCAGTAAAGTTAAATGAATTCACTTTTGAAGTTGTTAACACCTTTAAGTATCTGGGAACAATTATTAGTAACAAAAACGACACAAAAATCGAGATAAGGCAAATAATTCAAGCAGGGTATAGAGCATATAATAAATTTAAATACATCATGCAGAGTAAGAGAATAAGCCGAGCAACAAAATTAAGAGTCTACAGGACGGCGATAAAACCGCTAGTTACATATGCGGCAGAAACTATGAGACTGACAAATGAGGACGAAGAGCAACTAAGGATATATGAAAGAAGAATAATTAGAAATATTTATGGACCGGTCAAACTAGGGTATAACGAGTACCGAAGACTTATGAATTATGAAATTAGAAATATATTAGAAAGTGAGGACATAGTAAACACAATTAAATCAAAAAGGATTCGTTGGTACGGACATGTTAAAAGAATGGAGAAAGGACAGGAGGTGAAGAGAATTACAGAATGGAGACCGAATGAGGAAAGATTACCAGGAAGACCAAAAATTAGATGGGAAGATCAGGTTGTGAAAGATATAAAAATTTTGGGAGCACAAGGCGGGGAGAGACAGATGCAGGACAGAAAGGAGTGTAGAACAATTGTCGAAACTGCAAAAAGCTCTAATAAATTGTAGATAAACAGCAAGAAAAACGTGGGCTGACCCCCACAAGATACAGGGTCAAAAGAGCTCAATCTGAGCGGCTACAACTCCAACTGGAGTGTATAGCCTTGTATATATATGTATATATATATATATATATATATATATATATATATATATATATATATATATATATATATATATATATATATATTATACAGAGTAGCAAGAAAAATGAAACTTAACAGAAACCATGTAGTTTAAATATAATATGCTTAATATGTATTATAAGTTAGAAATGCAAAAGGCATTATGTCGTTCGTTGATTATTCGGGATATGGTCATAAAGATCATCATTATACAGGATGTAGTCATAAAAATTAATATATACAGGGGTATAATCGTGACGTATACGTTCAATGTATAACCGTTGATATGTGCTTTAACAACGCTAGAACAGCGGACAATAAAGCATTTGCGTTATATCTTTAGTCGAGTATAGACGTCGAATTGAGAAATTTATTATGAAAATCGATCGATTGAATAAGGACGTTACTTTTTATAAAGATAAGAGAAAGGTTATGAAACAAATTGAAAACCTATGTCTTGCTACTGACCCAAGTCAAAAGAAATGGAAAAATCATACGATAAATTGAGTACCTGAAGAAATGCATAACAGGAGATTTCAAGTGTTGCAGATTATATCTTTAGACGTCAGACACCACAAACAACAACATCCATTAAACCGAATCCAACCTACAAGACTTCAATATGATCAACAACACAACCTCCAGTAGCATGAAGGATGAACTTAACAATATTTTTTCAATGACATATATAATATTAGTAACAATATTTGTTTTAATACCTTAATGGCGAATAAAACGATGGTATTTAAAGCTATTTTTGCATATACCAATCACCGGTAGCC
The DNA here is from genome assembly GCA_963921935.1 of Galeruca laticollis. Classification (NCBI taxonomy): domain Eukaryota; kingdom Metazoa; phylum Arthropoda; class Insecta; order Coleoptera; family Chrysomelidae; genus Galeruca; species Galeruca laticollis. Next base: position 119,637,860 of record OY998180.1, read on the forward strand.
TATTGGCCTATTATATAAATATACAGGCCAATTACTGTCTATTTTGCAGCTCAACATATACTTAATGAAAAAACATTCAATCTCACATTAAAAAAATATGAAAAACAAATACATTTTCAAAAGAATATTTCATATTGTTTAACCAAACGATTTATTTATTTTAAACAATAATTTTTACTAAGTAAATAATAGAAGATTGCAAAGTAGCTCTTAAGTGGCCAATCACTGCACAGTTTACTCTATTTACAAAAAATAACTTTGAATTGTTTAAGCCATTGAAGCACTGAAAATTTCTGGCTTATTTTTTAGGATTAGCATTTACCTATGCCAATAAAACCGTTAAACCAAACGATTTATTTATTTTAAACAATAATTTTTACTAAGTAAATAATAGAAGATTGCAAAGTAGCTCTTAAGTGGCCAATCACTGCACAGTTTACTATATTTACAAAAAACCACAAAAAATAACTGAATTGTTTAAGCCATTGAAGCACTGAAAATTTCTAGCTTATTTTTTAGGATTAGCATTTACCTATGCCAATAAAACAAAATTTTGGATGGTCACAATTTTTTCCTCTAAATTGGGTTTTCTCGGAGGTTCACCGTAGAAAAAACGCGTTCTCTTAAAGCATTCCCAGCAAACATGAATGAGCGGTAAATAGACGGGCCATAGCTGTTAACTGCGGTTAGATATGTCGGCAGCGGCACAGCGATGTCGGTAAATAATTGGAATGATATCAGTTTTGCCGCCTTGGCTGAACATACGCATATTTATGGTGGATGTTTGTAATCTAGCCACAAATTACCCGTTGAAAATTTGCGATAGTCGCGCCGATGTCGTTTTGACACAGTATGCATGCCAGCATGCGGCCTGTAATGAAAATAAAACATTGGCATTACTGAATATCACCTTGGCAGTTGGCACTACTGCTGATTTGCTAGCCGTTGTGTTGAGCACGTGTTGAAAATCAACCTAACCTAGTTGTGTTGTGGTGTAATTAATAATTAATCACTATAGCGACAATTTTATTAGATTTATGTGTTGTATCCAATCTATTCGGAGCAAAGGAACGAGCAGATATGTCCGGAAACACAGAAAAGTAAGTCACATCATTTGTTGCATCACATACCATAATAATATATGTTTCCTCTAGAAAACCCCTGCATAATATCTCAAAGAGCACTCGTCAAAAATGCTGTTAAGGGTATAGTCTCCACTGTAGAGGCTGAGGTTATAATAGACGATATATCTCGTAGAAGTAATAATCTTTGTATTGATAGTGAGCCCGGACCCAGTAGTGGGATGCCAGCGGTTGATTAGTACGATACCCGCAATCACGCCATAATCTGTACAATGCAATATCAGTTCACCCTATCTTAGTCAATCCGCTGAAGTCCCGCTATGTAACGAAGCGGGTGGTAGTCTGGAGGCCTACTGGTTGCCAACGCGACACGGGCTATCCAGGCCATCGACGTATCATGATTGTGGCCCACTTATGTTGTCCGTCGGTTGTTTTTAAAGTGCCTCTAGAGGCCCACGTGTAACATGTTTGCTGGGTTCGTTCCCGGTGAGGACAGCGCATATTCCACAATTTTTAATATGGAACATGGTTTTCTTGAAAATAATTAGATACCTCTAACTATTTGTTCTCTGTTGTGATTGCTGCTGATGCCCAATATTTAATCGTTTCCTTATTAATACATTTCTTTAATAATGCCTCATTAAAAAGATCATTTTTGAAAATATTACTATCTGGAAAAAGTTAAAACCATTGTGATGATATAGTATTCAGAATTTATATTTTATTTATAATAATAGTTTTTATATTTCAATAAAAGTTGTATTTGTGAGGTAAGCAACCTGAGTACCATGAGGCTCATGTTTATATTAGGAATTATTTTGTAATGTGTATGTATCAATATGTCTATCTGAATATCGAAGAATTTGTAATAAAAATGCAGTGTAACAGCTTGTGCCGAATTGTAAATAGGACATATATGTTTTGCTACGTATTCTCGAAATTCAATTGATATTTTAATGATTAATAAAGGTAAGTTGTTAGAGTTAACTGGTTTTTCAATTATATACCCTCGATGGCCTAACCTAGGAAGAACCTACAGCATGCAACCGCATACAATCATTACAACATGATCGCATGATTTTTGTTAGTTAAGATCTTGTTTTAATGTAATCCAATGAAAATGTTGAATGTACAGCACTGTAAGCAGTTACCATAAAACTTTTTGAGGTGTCTCATGAAATCTGCACGATTTATGAAATGCGCCTAGCATAGGGAAGTCAAAACCATTTATCGGCGCGCATTTATTATAAAAAGCGGGACACATTTGTATCATAGTGTTGGTCGAGTGCAGTTTGGTTTTGTGTGTCCACGACAGCACAATCTTAAGCATTGAACTAATTTAGATTTTTCCTCGGTTCTTCAAATTTTACAACGATATTTAATAGTAGCTTTGAATATTTCTGTTGTTTTTCTTTGAGAAGCCAAAAAATAAAATATATTTTGGTATGCCTTGAATATTTTTATGTATCCACTGCTGTTTGCCACCACATGTCCTACATGTATCGTAGGTTTCGTATTACTACCCCATATTTTTTTGTCTTCTAATGTAAAAGTATGTGGAATGACATTGTTGACATCTAGTACTTATATTTTTTATGCTTGTCACAGCATTATTTAGCAGTGATGTTAACATTAGTACTTTTTGGATAAAGTAAAATATGAAGAATGGTAATTTATCGTTTTGTTTTGTCTCTCTTATCATCTTCATGGTTTGCCAGTATTGCAAAAAGTTGGTATCAGTTTTTTTTTTATTTCAAGATGCAGTTTTGTAAGGAATTATTACTAGCTAGTTTTCTTTTGCGACAGGATAGTCTTTTGATTATTGTTTGGGCAAATGGTACTGAATTGTCGTTAATTGATTGCAAGTAATTGTATTGTTCATTGGTCGAAAAACTCATTAACTCTTACTCCGAGACGGCAGTCAGTTTACCACTGTTCCTTGTTTATTTTACCTACCTGTACAGCTAAACACAGTATGTATTTTTGGTTGTTGACATCCTGCATAGTTTTTGTGAATAGAAATAGGATTTTGTATGTAAGTTGATTGGAAAAAATGTATCTTGAGTTGAGCATTGTAGCTATATATATTGGCAAATATCATGTGCACTCCATCCTGTTGTAATAAATACGAATACCTAAAAGATAATTTTATGGTGGAAAATTTCAGAACACACGGTAAAACATATTTTATTTTTCATTTAATAACAACTGGAACGCGACACACATAATGTTTAATAAAACAATACGAAGCCAAAACAGAATAGAGAAATAAAAAACATCTTACTGGGTCAAAGCGAAATAATTGTTTTGAATACAATTATTTCGGTAACAAAAACTAGCACGATTCAAAAAACAAAAGCTGTTTTTTGCAACTCGACGAAAACCCCAAAACCGAAGTCGGGGGAAAACAAAAAAAGGAGTGTACACAGACCAGCAGCGGCAGTGAGTGTGTACCGGGGGTCGATCACGCGAAGGGAAAGGTTTTTTCCCCTGCCACGGTGAACGGTACTAGTTTTTTTTAGTGTTAGCGGTACGAGTGGTAAAAACTTACCCTCTACGCTAATTGCCTTTCGACATAGCACGATTCCGTTTATTGGCATGAGTCGCGGTGAACAAGCAGATAGTAAAAAAAATCAAGAAAATTCCCGGCGAGACGGAGGACGTTTGTCAAGCAGTAAGTTTTTGAATTAAATTCAGATTGGGATAATTTTTACTAGTGATATATTTACTCGTTATTGGTCGAGCTGAATTCTGAACTTGGGTGTATAGGTCAATTGATATATACAAGGTGTAGCGATAGCAAATATATTTATTAGATTTTTTTTGTTGATTGTTGATTTTTTCAAAGAGACGGGCTGTTCACTCTCAGATTAAGTTTTTCGTCCTGACAAATATATAAATTTACCGTGTGTACTAGAATAATTAAGATTTTGCAGAGAGGCATATTTTCGCGGGTTTCAGCGGAATTGCGTTGATAAGTCAATTGATTATAGAGAAATATTGTTATCAGTCTTTTGTTCAGCCGTAAATTATAAATTAAAACTCTTTCTTATTCTGCCAGTGTAAAATGCATAAATTTATCGTAGGTAATTATATTACTGGGGAATTTCGCAACCTGTAACGCCAGTGTCGATAAATAATTTAAATTGTTTCCCTTAGCTCATCAGAATTTTTCTTTATAGAACAAAAATTTCACTTTCGTTCCCTGAAGGCCAATGACGACCGAACGATGTAAAATGAATCATTGTTGCATATAAAGGTATTTACACGTGATAGTTATTTATTTTTCTCGACACCTGAGAATAGAAGGATTGAGAAACGAATATAGCAAACATACGCGTTTCACGCATTTTTTAATAAAAAGACCAAGCCGATAAGAGGGCTAGTTTTGCCGCACCACCGAACAAACGAGAACTCTGTTCATAAATTTGATTTTGTTTTTATAATTGTAGGATATACAGGAGTAGGTTTGATAATAAACCAACTTTAGATAAATATGTATAGGTAGAGTTATACCAAGAAATTGGGATTAATTTAATCATACGGGATTGTAGTTTAATTTTAAATATATATGTATAGCTGTATAGGAGGATTTGGAGAGATTATTTTATTATATATATTTTTTGTATAACGTGGAGGTTCTACATTATTTTTCCTATCACCCCTACTCCAAAATTTTCCCCCTCTGGAAGTGTAACAATCGTGGACGTGTGACCGAGACGAGGAGGACAAACCCTGTCCTGGCAAACGAATATTCATCCGTTTTAAGACCAGGCGAACCTAGCAAAAACCAATCGGACTGGATTGCCTTACACGCTCAGCCGCGCACGGGAAGCAGACTTTGGTGGAATCGAAGGACGGGATCAGTACAGAGTGACCAAGGAAAAGGTAGGGATGCTCTTTTGGTATTTTGATCAAGTTATCGTAAATATTTGGTGTTAAAGATAATTACACTGGTGACAGATTTTATTAGAGTTACTATTTCGTTACACTGGTGACAGGTTTTATTAGACTGTTGAATTTGTGTTTTATTGTGGCAATGAGTGGTTGAGTTACCTGTTGCAATTGTTGTGCTAAAAATATTTTGAAACTGACTAACTTTTGCACTGTAATGGAACGTTAGAAACACATACATTCCATATCTAATTTTTTTTTAACCTCTGGGTTATTGCCATTTATTTTATAGTTATTTTCAAATTTCACATACATTTTTAGCCAATATCGAAAACTGAAATGTGTAAATATCAAAAAGTTACTGAGTCATCAAACAATCAACAGACCTATTTAATAAAATTATAAAAACTATAATTGCAATGGTATTATTGACCAGGTTCACTTAAGAAAATTATTCTGTAGAACATATAGTATATGTTACATGAATGTGAAGGCTTAGTATGAGTGGGATGAGGTGTTTTTGATCAACAAATTTTACCAAACAAAAAATTTTTTTGCCCAATTTGTAAAAAACCTACTTTTAGCTTTGAAGATAGAAATGGCAAAATGAAAAGTATTGAGATAAAATTTTGAATATATTTCATTATTAAAATAATTTTTTAAAAAATGTTGATATATTACAGGTCTGCTATCAAATTCATCATTTATTGGGCAAAAACAGCAATTCGTTCTCTTTCTTTGGCTTTTTTCACCTTTTCTGGCACTATTTTCTCCTCTTCAATAATTTCTGCATCATCATGTATTTCCACCTGTGGTTCTTCAGAAGGCACTGTGGGCATCTCTTCATTAATTATAGCTGCTAACTCTTCCTCTACAGCGGCTTCATCTTCTTCAGTTAATTGGCCACTAAGTAGTTCATTTATTTCATTTTGTTTGTCTATTCCTTCCCTTGTTTCATCTAAGATACTTTCAATATCCTCAATATTAATGGAATCATTGACTTTCTTAAGTGCCTCATTTCCAGTTTTTAGACCCTCTATCACCTGAATTTCCACTTGGGCAAATTCTATATCATTAGCCAGTTTTTCAAGATTCTCTAGTTGTGCATCTAGCTTAGACAGTAGCTGTTCTTGAAATCTCTTTTTCTTTAGCAGCAGTTTTGCTCTATCTTTCTGACCATTGTTAAGTAGCTTTTTTGCTATATCTCTATCTTTGCTTAATGTGAATTCAATTCGCTTTTGGTACTGTTTTATTTTATCCCTTTGTTGCTTTAATTGAAGTACAGCTTTATCGTGTTCTGTGACTCTAGTAGGTTTCTTCTTTTTGCCAAATATTATACCCATACTGGCACCTACAACAATTTAAAACACACTTTATTAGCAAAATAATTATGTTTTGGTAACAAGCAGGGCTGTTCGCTTTATATTTATTGTAGAATTCATTAAATATTAGATCTAAAAATGTAATAATAACCCGTGGCTGTGGCTAGACTGCTATCGGGGGCCGCCCCTGGCGATGTGGACACTCGTCAGTCTTGGAAGGTCTGAAGGGTGCTGGGGAAATAAAATAGCCGGGGTGGACAAAACCAGCATAAACCCATGAAAATGGAGAAAAAAGCCTCGGAAAATCGTAACGACGTAAACGAGGCCAGTTCGCGTCCGGCAGGGGGTCTGAGGTACCTCAGGTCGTCGCCCAGCGAAATCCTCAAACTTCGTTAAACTCTTTTAGTATAAAATCAATTATTGGTGATGGAAATTGTCTCTTCCGTGCCATCAGCTTACATCTACTTGACCTCCAATACGCTTGCATCAGAGAGAAGATATATCTTAAATAACAATAAGGTACCTGTAGAAGAAATAATATTCAACAGCTGATGAAAGAGCAACTGCGAATCAGCCAACAAAGCCAGTGTAAATGTAATATCAATAAAAATTAGTGTCATCAAAATCTAAAAGAACTCAGCATCCCTGAAAACGCGACACTAGACAAAAAATAAAGTGCTGATGCACCCGATAGTAGAATAAGTGTTGATTTGAAAAACTAATACTAGACCAAGTACATCTCATGGCAAATGAAGATATGAATATCGTCAGGACTCCATTAAAAAATATCATTGAAAATAACAAGGCCAAGTCATTAATAACACAGGTTAATTTACCCCTTGAGAACAACTTCAACCTATTTTCTGAAGAGTTTACAAACATCACATTCCTCAATACAATAATGTACGCATCAGCAACGGTAATCCTAAACATCTTACTACCAGAAATGAAAAAAGAAACGACCAAGATACACAATGCATGTTCCAAACCACAATGGAAAAAACAGATTCGAGCAAAGATCACAAACCCGAGAAAGGAATTATCACAATTCTGTGGTCGGTGCTTAAAAAGTAATAAGTCGATACATAAAAATTTTTTGAGAATGGCGCTAGAAAATTTTAGGACACATCAATGAGGATTTTTAGAATCCAAATTGACCATCGAAACAGTTGATCTTACATAATTATAAATAAACATATTCCTTTGAAAGCCATACTGTACTTTTAAAAAGATACTCCATTCACGAGTCAGAACTCATTAGAGTCGGATCGTTATTAAGTCGTCAATATCATAACAAATTAAAAACGTGTTTTTGTCATCATTAAAATGTGATAACAAAACTTGTAAAGTGCTGTTTCTCTATAAAATTGGTAAATATTCCTTAAATTTACTTATTTGTGTTGGAAATAAATAGGCCAGTCACTGAGTTACAGACTGTTTATCTGAGCTGAGATTTACTTATATATTTTTATTTCTATTTCTAGCTATTGATTGTGATTTTGGTATCCAGGATCACATCAATATGTCAAACCTCCCCTCACAACCACTGCTCTCTAATACCACCACTTCTTCAACCCCCACTAAACAATCTATCTCAATAAACACAAATACCCCTTCAACACCCTTAACTTATGCCGCGGCTACATCCGCAAGACTACCTCCTCCCCCGGCACCATCTTGAGACCAAGCCATCATTATGCCTTCTATCCCCAACACTGTACTATTCGATTATATCAAAGCAATAGGTAACATTGTCTCTCCCAAAAACGTACATTTCGCTTCCAGAATCTCTCATGGCCGCATATGTATTTATTTATCATCTACCACTCAAGTCGATGACCTTCTAAAATCGAATGAAAACATCTTAGTAAATTCCAATGTCATTCTTATTCGTCGGCTTATTTCCCCCACCAAAAGAATCCTTATTTCCAATGTCAGTCCTTCCATTCCACATTCCGTTATTGAAAAAGCCCTGTATGACCAAGGATTAACACTTACCTCCCATATTTCTTACGTCAAATGTGGCTCGCCTGATGACGAATACGCACATGTCCTGAGCTTCCGCCGTGTGACTTACGTTCTGCCCACCAGTAACGATTTTTCACTGCAAACTTCGATTCTTATTACGCATGAAAATACTTCACACAGAATATTCATTTCTACTGATAAACTTGAATGCTTTCTTTGCAAGCAGGCTGGACATACTGCTGAATTATGTACCAACACTTCCCACGACCTTCCCCCACTATTAAATACTTCCGTCAATCTTGAACCCTCCACTTCAGCTGACCCAGCTACTACTGATACCTTTTCAGACAATCCCGAATTACCCTCTCAAGTGCCACACGCTCCCTCCTCGCCTGTACCTGGCGAAAAACGACCACGATCTAATAATAGCACTCTTGACTCCCCGCAGCCTATATCACCTTCCAATACTCCTCTCGATAATCCCAATTCAATGCCTCCCCCAGAATTCCCAAATTCTAATTCAAAAAAATCTGCCAATAAAAGAACTAAAAAATCCAAACTGGCTGAAGATGATTGTCACAATATAAGCCCCGAATCACGTTCTATCATACATAAACTTTTTGAAGAGTCTCCTAAATCCTTCTCCCTTAATAGCATCCAACTTATCGCGTTCCTCGAAAATACTTTCCGCGTCAACGACCCTCTACCTGAAGCCAATAAATTTATCTCCGACACTGCTTCCCTACTGAAAGATCTATCCTTAATTTATTCTAATATCAACGAAAGATCTTTGAAAAATCGCATTACACGTCTGACCAATAAAATTAAATTTAAACTTCACCCCGACCAAAACAATCTTACTGACGATCCTTTTTCTGATGACGGTATCACCACCGACTCCTCTACACTATCTCAGTAATTAACCTCTTTCCCCCTTTAATTAGTACCATTCTCTCTAATTCAATGGAACTGCGATGGATTTTATCCTCGCTTAGAAAGAATTCAGAAAATCGTATCTCTCCATACCCCTGACTTTCTCTGCCTCCAGGAAACCAACTTCAAAATTGACCAACAATGCAAGCTAAAAAACTTTGAAGGTTATCATTACATCCGTACCAACTGTATGAGATCCAGTGGGGGTACTTCAATATTTGTATCTAGCGATGTATACTCATCTCATCTCCCACTAACCTCAAATCTTGAGGCAATTGCTGTAACTGCTTGGTGCCCCAATAAGCTTACCATTTGCAGTATCTACATTCCACCTGATCACCCCCTCAATGAAGAAGACTTAACCGACCTAATATTTCAGCTCCCCCACCCATACATCCTTGTTGGTGACTTTAATGCACATCACACCATGTGGGGCTCAACTCGTGGTTGCACTAGGGGCAAAGTTATTGAAAACGTCATAAATTCCTCCGGAACCTGCTTGTTGAGTACTGGACTCAACACTCACTTCAACATTTCCTCCGGCTCCTTTTCTGCCCTTGACCTCAGCTTATGTGACCCTAAAACTGCACTTTCCCTTTCCTGGCAAGTTTCAGATGACCTTCATGATAGCAACCATTTTCCTATCATTATATCCAATCATTATAATAAAGAAACTATAACTAGAAGCTTCTGCCACTTAAAAAACGCAAACAGGTTTGAGTTTACCTCTCTCTCCCAAACTTATTTATCATCTATTTCTGCTATTTCTGCAAACATAAATGACACTCTAAAAATGTTTACTGACAACATACTTGCCGCTGCAGAGACTCACATCGGTAAATCAGTCACTTCCTCTGCACAAAAAACTGTGCCTTGGTGGAATTCAGCTTGCGAAAATGCCATCCGAGAGTCCAAACATGCTCTTAACAGGTTTAGACGAAATAGAACACAAGAAAACCTTCTCCTACACAAACAGCTCAAAGCTAAAGCTAAATTCGTAGTCAAGCAAAGCAAAAAATCCTCATGGCAAAGTTATACCACCTCGCTGAATCATAATACAAATCCCAGTCAAGTCTGGAAAAAAATTTCACAAATTCAAGGCAAGAAAACCAATACTAAAATTCCCTCCTTAATATTGAAAGCACTGTTATCTCCGACAACCAAACAATTGCCGAGTCACTCGCACAAAATTTTGATGACAAATTCATTATTCGTAACCTCAATTCTGTTTATCACAATTCTCATATTCAGCCTTCCTCCACTTTTCAGTCAAACCCTCATGACGTTGCTTCCGTAAAAGCCCCTTTCAGCCTAAATGAACTTAAATCTGCCTTGTTTACTTGTAGAAATTCTGCCGCCGGCCCTGATAATGTTCCTTACATCTTTCTCAAAAAACTATCCAATCCATCTCTCTCTAAGCTTCTCGAAATCTATAACCAAATCTGGAATACTAATCAGTTCCCTGACGCATGGCGCAAATCCATAATTATTCCAATAAAAAAAGCAGAGCAATCCACCTTATCGCCCAATTCCTTCCGACCGATTTCACTCACTTGCACTACCTGCAAACTCCTGGAGAAAATGATCAATAGAAGACTACTTTGGTTTCTTGAAAAGTACAAAATCATTCCTAATGCCCAATCCGGCTTCCGGCGTCATCGATCCACTCGCGATAACCTTGTTCTTCTCCAAACACATATCTCTTCAGCAATAAACTATCACCATGACGTCGTTGCAACCATCTTTGATATTGAAGGTGCCTTTGACTCGATATCTAGAACGGCAATACTAAATAAACTTTCCCAATATAATCTTCATGGCAACATTCTATCGTTCATTCATAATTTCCTAACTTGTAGAACCTTCAGGGTTTCCGCTAATGGCAAACTCTCCTTGTCTCACCCACAAAATGCTGGTGTCCCTCAAGGATCAGTATTAAGTTCTACTCTATTCATCCTCACAATAAACGAGCTCTGTTGCAAGTTTCCTGCTCTCATAAAATATGTCCAATATGCTGATGACCTAATTGTTTATTGTCATGGTAAATCGATCTCATCCACTTGCAAACTCCTTCAAACCGCAGTAAACCTTCTACAGGATAGATCTTACCTGGGATTATCCTTATCTCCAAGTAAATCCAAACTAATCAAGTTTTCAAGAAGAAGATCTTCTCTACCTCACATTTTATTTAATAATTCACCCTTACCCACTGTAAATCAATGTAAAATTCTCGGAATAACCTTCGACTCTCGACTTAACTGGAAACACCATATCCATGAACTCAAAGGCATTTGTCTAAAGAGATTAAACATAATAAAAACGCTCAGTCACTTTCACTGGGGTTCCGACGAAATCGTATTATTAAGAGTTTACAGAGCTCTCATCCGTTCGAAGCTTGACTATGGTTGCTTTATTTACATGTCAGCCCCCAAATCTGTCACAGATTTGCTGAACTCTGTTCACAATACCGCTCTCCGTCTCTGCCTTGGTGCCTTCCGCTCTAGCCCTGCTGATAGTCTCCATATTGAAGCTAATGAATCACCCCTCCCCTTAAGACGACAATCCCTACTTCTTTCTTATGCTGCCTCAGTTTCCTCCAATCCATTCAATCCTGTTCACTCACTTTTCACTTCAACGACTAATCTCCCTACTAACCCTCGAACAATTATCAAATCTCTTCCCCAATTGCTCACTCCTTTAGTCAAAGATACTGACCTCTCTCTGACATCCCCGCTCCCACTACCTTCTCCTCCTTGGACCAAAATTATTCCTATAATGGATACCTCACTCACCATTTTTAATAAACATGAGTCGCCCACTGCACTTGTAAAGAAAGCATTCCTTGAATTATTACAAAAAAAATCTTACGATTTAACACTTTACACTGATGCTTCGAAAACTGACTCCGGAGTTGGTTGTGCAGTTACCTCGAAACATGAACTCATAGGCTCCTTTACTTTACCTTCAGTGTGTAGCGTCCATACAGGTGAGCTTCATAGCATTCTTCAGGCTTTTAAATATATCTCCCTCCCCCACAAAAATATTGCAATATGCACTGATTCCCTTTCATCCATTTTATCAATTAAAGCAATCTTCATTGACCACCCAATTGTCCAGAGCATACATGATATATATCAAACTCTCGTTGCTCATGATATAACAGTCTCTCTCATCTGGCTACCATCACACATTGGAATTGTTGGTAACGAAACTGCCGATCGCCACGCGAAAGAAGCTGCCTCTAGCGACAATCCAAAACACATAGTCCAACTCGCCAGCGACCTCAAGTTCCATTTCAAAAACGTCACGCAAGAATCTTGGCGACATCTGTGGCGCAACAGTACGACAGCACTTCACGATATTCATTCATCTACTTCTCCTCTCTCCCTTAGCTTTTTAATAAGGACAGAGGCCGCTATAATCAGAAGAATTCGAATCAGCCACACCAAACTCACACACTGTCATCTGATGTCTTCAGGAAATCGTCCTGTTTGCCATAGCTGTAATACTATACTGACCGTCAAGCACATACTTACTGACTGCAAACAATTTTCCGCTACATATAAACGATTCGACCTAAGGCCTAACCTCAAGGAAATGCTCCACTGTCCCACCGAGATCAAGAAAGTCTTACAGTTTCTGAAAGCTACGCATCTCTACCATAAAATCTAATTTAAAAATTAGTAATAGTTGTTATTCAGTATCATGTAAATATTTGTAATTATTTTTCTGTGCCAATGACCTGCGCTGTCGAGGCACGTTAAGCTAAAATAAAAAAAAAAGATACTTAGTATTTACTATTATTTTCAGTACTTATTACCTTTTTATTAAACAATAGATGTAAGAGAGAAGCGGTAAAAAGGGTATATGTGTTTTAATTTTATGTTTAGCTATAAGGTAAACGTGCTTAAAAAGGGACAAGTCTAGATATATTTTCTCATTTATTTTATTTCGGTAGTTAAAAAACAAATACAGTGATGTTTCAAAAAAACCCATATAGAAACTATTATCTGTACTTACTTTTAAGAAGCTTTAACAAAAAAACATTAGTTATAGACAGTAACCGATTTTTCAGATTTAACTTTAAAATTCGGATTCTTCTTCTGGAGCAAGATATTTCTTGACATCCGGATCTGTGTCCTTCTGAATACTGTTGCCTGTTGGTAGATTTCGGCAGTAATCGCGGACCTCTCTGTCAAGTAAATCTACGATTTCTAGTAAACATTTTTTGTGTTTTAGGTCTCTGAGCTTTATATAAACATTAAGCTTAAAATTTTCCATGTTACTTTCATTTTTATTCTTCTTTAAAAATTTCACTTCTTTAAATTCCTCTTCATCACTTAAACTATTTTTAAATCTGACCACTGAATCTTTCGTGTACCTTAGCAAAGAAATGCTTCTGAGTATAAAGTCGCTGTTTTTATCCTGTAAGGATCCGGTTCTTGAGACAAGTTCTGAAAAGGAAAAAAATCGGTCTTAATCCATAATTTCCACCTTAGATTTATTTTTTTTACTCGCTGATATAACAAGTTGATACCAGTCTCTGGGCAGATGAATATCAATGGACATCTTCTTTTTTGTTCTTTCTATCAGGAAATGATCCACATCACACTCATGATGAGTGTGTCCAAGTACTAAAAACTTATGGTCTATGATTCCTTTTGGTGTAGATTAATAACGTAATGAAGCATTGCACGAATGAAGGAATTTTTATTCTGCCCCCACATGTGCCAGAATAAAGTAAAACTTGATAGACTTCTTCTGGAAGACTTTTTAATACTGCAAAAATGCAAGATGCTATTTCATTGGCACCTCTTCCTGCAGTGCATTGTGACCACATAAAATGTGTGGACTCTTCTGAAGAGCAGTTATGTACTGTTAAATTATAAGTAGCAAGCTGACGCAAATAGAACATCTTATTTGTTGAGGAGTTTGTAAAAGCTGCTGAAGTCAAACGCACATGAAATGTGGGAAGGATTGTCTTAATTCTTTTTTTGTCCGCTACTTTTGCTTCATTTGTCAAATCTGCTAAAGTGAGGTGCTCTCCTCTAACTCTTTCTTAAAAATTACTCTAAGCTCTTCACTGTTACAATATTTTGCTTGAGCCATTAGGGTATCACATGTTGAACAGGTGTTGTTCTTGGGTTTTTTTAATTTAGTTTATTAAATTCATGAGCGTATATTTTATACACAGGCTTTTCTGTATATTTTTCGTAGTAGAGATTGTACATTTTCCTTAAGTTTAGATCTGTGGCTAAATACTTTTTCTGTGTGGCGTCTTGAGTAATGGCTTTCATAAGCTGGGAAAGAATTAATGTGGGATTTTATTTCGTCAATTTTATTGTGTGTTGTTGTATGTATAGGATTATAAATACCTCTTTTATCTGCATGAGTAGTGTTTACACTAGATTTGAGTTTATTAATCACAGTACATGAAATGAATTTTTCCGTTTCATCTAAGGTGTTTAAAAAGCAACTTTTACAAACAACTATCCTTTGACAGTTTATTTCGAACTTGTAAATATATGTACAGTCTATTTCTGGTTGATTTTCTATTATTTACTTTATTTCTTGTTATTTCAGTTTCTTTAATGTTTATCAGACAACATAAGTGACTCTTTTATCGTGTGTTCCCAGATTCCAATATTTGTCAAAAATTGTTTGTTATATGTACTCGTCAATCTTTTCCTTGCATTTATTGTTGCAGTTTCCTCCAAGATCATTTTTCTTTGATGTTTTTGTCTGTTTCTCGCTGTTTGATATTTTTGGCCAGAATTTCTATTTCATTTTTCAACTTCTTTCTGGGAAAATTTAAGCAATGTCAGTTTTTTTAGGATTTATACAATGTGGTTCGTCATTTTGGTAGTCACATTCTGAACTTTCACCGATGTTTTCTTCGCTTGGAACAGTATAATCAGGATCTTGCTGAACGCTGTCTTTCAGTTGATCATCACCTATCATGTCTTGATGATGTTTCTGGAATATAAACGTGCTTGTCGTTGTTAGGAATTGGGTCTTCAAATCCAGTGTCTCTTTTTGCCACATCTGCTTATTTTAAATTCTCTTCGCACATATTTTCTAAATTCATGGAAGCTACATCTTCACAACTTTCAATAATTTCGGGTTCACATAATTCCTTATCTAAAAAACGAAATAAATAATACTTGTGACGTATTTCAATAAAATATATCACTAACCAAATTCCATTTGGGTGAGCTCGTTACAAAACAAGTAATCAAAAGACTGCTTCTGCAATGTTTTCTTTGATTGACGGCTCCTTAATTGCACCTCCTTCCAAATCCAGTGTTATTAAATCTATAATGATTTCTCCAATGGACGGCTTGATATACTCATTAATGTTTATGTCTAGTCCTAAAATACTATTCAAAAATAAGGTTCTGTCTTAAATATATAATACATAGTGGATGCTACTCACTATTCCTTTGTGGTATCAACTCTAGAAGAGACTGATTACAAGCTGTGGAAGTTGTAGGGATTTCAAAAAGTGATTGTGCATTTTCGTCACAAACTGGATTTAGATAATTTGGTGGAGATAGTCCAATGCCAATGATATCAAAGTTAAATTAACTGTCTCGACCCTTACTTCGTGGAATCTGCTCATATTAGTGTTTTAATTGAAACTCAGGGTTTCTAGTTAATTCCACAATATAATAAAAGTTATTTTCAATAACTTTTATTATATTGTGGAATTAACTAGAAACCGTGAGTTTCAATTAAAACACTGATATCAAAGTTGTTTAAAAGTTCAGGACATTCTGATGCTACCATAACTTGAGGTGCAACTTTAAAGTCGACAAAAAAATTATCTTAAAATAGTTTTAAGGCTATGGTTTAATTTTTATTTCCAAAAATCCCACAAGTGCCTATCAAAGATAATGTAATTTTTAATTCCAGATATAGGTATGTACATGATTTGCCAAAGCCCATCAGTTCTTTTCTAATTCTTTTATAAAAGCTTAAATTTGACAATCTTGTTAAATCAGTTTTCTGGAAATACTGTCTGATTATTAAAACCTTTTTAACACTTGTAAGAAGATGATCGTCCTAGAAGAGTTTTGCAACTGGGTGTTAGACAAACCCCAATAAGCGAATTTTAAGAACAAAAACAGAACTATATAAGAAATACAAGATAAAACATGAAAGAGACAAGGTTAAGATCACAGAAAAATCAAACAACAAATCCTCACCAAGACCAGCAGGATGCAAAGATATGAAAAAACAGTCAGACAATACCAACAAAATCAACTGTACATGGAAAGCACAAAAATATTTTATCAAATTATTTTAAACAAGAGCACAAAACAAACAACTAAGTCCCCACATGTAACCATATTGAAACCTACTGGAATAATATACGGAGCAATACACAACAAAGATGCACGCTGGATTGAAGAACATTAATCTGAAGAAAATGCAATGGGAAGAACTAAATGCAGAAGAACTTGAATCGACGCTGAAGAAAACTGCTAATTGCAAAGTACCTGATAATGATGGTTTGACCAACTTCTGGTTGAAAAGATTGAAAGCCACTCACAAGAGATTGCCGCCTTGCTACAACATTATAGTTACAGAGCCAATAGAGACACCTGAATGGTTTGTTAAAGGTAAAAAACATCTACTGCCTAAGAACGAGAAAACGAACCTAGCAAACAACTACACGATGTATAAATGCCTGACTAGCATTGTGACAGCAAGATTGTATGCGCATCTTGAGGAAAATGATCTATTCCCATCAGAATAAAAAGGCTGCACTAAATACTTATGGATGCAAGGATAACCTCCTAGTTGGCAACACGATAAGTGATGATTGCAGAGAAGGCCACAAAAACCTCTCGATTACTTGGATAGACTATAAAAAAGCTTTTGACAGCATACCTCACAGCTGGGCAATAGAATATCTCATTATATATAAGGCATCAGCATCAGAGATAATGATGTCCTGCCGTGAAAAACTAAGGGCTAAATGGAAGGTTGACCTATATCTGACCACAATCTCTGAATCTATGTGTGTCAAAACATACAAGTAAAAAGTAGAATTCACCAAGGTGATCCTCTCTCACTGTTATTCTTTTTCCTCACACTATTTCCTCTTAGTTCATTGCTGAACAAGTTACTAACTGGTTACCAGTGTAAAAACGAAAAAACCAAAATCAGCCACCTCTTGTACATTGATGATTTGAAGTTAATAGCCGAGACGACAGTGAACTTAAAACACCACTCAACATATTGAGAGAATTTAGTGAAGACATCAAAATGGAATTTGGATTAGACAAATGTGCTAAAATAACAGTGGCAAAGGGAAAGCTAACAGAAAGGCAGTATATACAACTGAATGAAGGAACAGCTTGAAGAACATGAATTATACAAATACCCAGTGGCGGATTTAAACGTTTGCCGCCTAAGGGCTAGCGACAAATCTCCGCCCCCAAGTTAATTTATCTTTAGATTAAATTGTCAGTTTGTAACATTTTTTTCAATATATAAATACTATTTAATTTAATTTTGAGTTGAATTAAATGTTTAATAATAAAAAAAGAAAAACGTAGTTTGATTTGAGGTCATTAATTGTTATGCAAATTTTATTAAAATAACATATTGAAAGTAATATGTAAAACATAAATTTACATCTAGTTAACCTCACATGATCGGTGAAAATCTTTTAATAATACTGTTACTGTATGTACAGAATCAGAATACAAGCAAAAACACTTCTTCAATTAAAAACACCGTGTTTTTGACAAAGTGTAAAGGTTTAGGTTGTGTTTTTATTCAGACAACTTGCAAGTACTTCCCACCTTTTGGTAGAGCACGAAAAGAAATTGAACAGGTTGTTAAGAAGCATGAAAAAGTTACGACTTTCTTTGCAACTACTAGTCGAATACTCCCCGACTAAGTTTAGTGAATGAGCACTGTAAGGAGAATACATTGCTGTTGGTGTTGTTTCTCGAATTCTGGCTTGCAGACCAGTATATTTTCCTGACATGTTAGAGGCATTATCATATGCCTGACCACTGCAGTTTTCTATATCAATGTAATACTTTTTCAGGACATCCATAACAGCCTGGAAGAGCTCCTCTGAACATTTGGTATAAAGCAGAGAAATCTTTCCACTGGAAGTCCGTTTTCAGGAACATACCTGATTATTATAACTGGTCAACATGGGTAGAATCGATCACTAAAGAAAAATATTTTGCTGCTTTAATTTCAGCTACTACTTCTTCTGTAACTTTTTGACCCATCACTTTATGGAATTCTTCCTATGTGGTGGAGGACAAGTATGAAGTGTGCCCTTGGCCTGGATTTCCATGCTTCGAAATGTGAGCCGCTAGGAAGGGGTCAAAGTCTGATATTAGTTCAATACATATAATAAAATTTCGTGTCGACCCAAATTTCGCATAATGCCCTCCCAAAGGTAAACCTGCAGCAGCTAAGGACCTCACAACTGCAACTACTTGTTTCAAAACGTTTCTCCAAAAACTCTTTTCATCCTCAAATTGAATCATAATCTGAGAGTCAATTCTACCGGCCGTTGTCATTCTCCTTTTCATTACCAAGACACAAGATTTGTGGTCTGATGAATTTTCATGGCTTTTTAAGTAGTCGCTTCCATGTTTCCAGTCAGCGAATCCCTCTTTTGCTAGTTTCGAAATTCCTTTAAAAATTTGACATGGTATACAAAAAAGTTTCCCAGAACTTTCGGAGTACATTAGGTATGATCTTTTGACTTCCTGCCCATTAATTAAGTTAGTTTTAAATAGTTTGAGTTAGGAAGCGATGTTGGCCGCTGATGAATCTATTGGAACGACTAAAATCTAAGTTTGAAACATCTTGGTTGATACCAGTGCTTAACACTCTATCTCGAGTGTTATCATGTACTGGCTACAGAGCAGGGTCACATACAAAATATGTCTCTTGATTATCGTTCTGTAATATTTGAACTTGTATGGGGGACTGATTTAAGGATCTGCTTAACATTGTCAGATGTACACTCAATTTCAGAGTATTTGAAACAATTGCTCCGTTCTTCTGTTGTTGGTGTTGCAGTTTCATGGCTACTCACTAACTCTTCGGAGTTTAAAGAACTGGTGCTCAGGCCTAATTCACTCTCGGGCAATTTTGTTTGTTTAGGCAGGTCTGATTCCACGAAATTTTTGCTTTCTGGCAATCCATTTCCAGATTCGGGTTTTTGGAAGGAATTAAATATTTTACTGGTCTTATTTACTACTTCCTGTTCTTTTTTATTCTTTTGTAAAGTTGCTTTCCTGTAAGCAGCACCGCTTAGACACTTTCGGCCGTCACTCATGATTTTTTTCATTGAAATTCCTGAAATCAAAATTCAACATTGTTGTAAAATTAAAATATCATCATATTAGTAAAACGCTAAGTCTGTCTGTTCGATTTTTCAACTCGAAAACTGTATAGGCTAGGAAATTGAAATTCTGCACATTCATAGACCTTAGTGAGAAATTTTTTTACCCGTGGTAGCACGGATACACGGGTCGCTTGTGTTGAATAATACAAAGAACTGAATCTATGTTTTGTATTTTATACAGATGGGCCTACATTGACGCTCAAACACATCCACAGACCACAATTCGTCATGGTTATGCAATAAATCATAGATATAAACAAACATTTATATAGGCACTCAGTGTATCATCGTAAGAATATAATTAAAAATATTATTACAACCAATATTATTTGACCAACATTAAAAATACAGGAAACTAAAAGACAAGGACGAAGAGCAAGGGGACGATCGAAAACTAGATGGTTGGATGGTGTAGAAGAAGATATTAAAGAAATTGGAATAAATGACTGGAAGAACAAAGCAAAAGACCAGAAAGAATGGAAAATAATAGTAGAAGAAGCAAAGGACAGACTTCAGAGCAGAAACTAAATCACCGAATTCACAAACTGCCTACTGATTTAAAGCAGTAGGGTTGGCCAAGCGGCTGGCCACTGCTGCCGGAAAAATGAGGCTAGGAATCCCAATAGGGAGACTATGGACCTTAAGATTTGAAAGTCAATGAGAGGAAGAAGATACATTTTTGAGATAGTTTTAAGTTTTTTTTGATAGATATTATTTTTAATAAAGATAATATAATTTTTAAGTATTCACTTATAGATATTTTAGGATATAGATTTTAGGCATATAGGATTGTTTTTAAATGTTAGGTGAAATCTAACACGTGGCCTTTAATGTAATTTTTTTAACGCAACTTTTCCCAGGTTAATTAAAGATTATCTTTACTCTTCTATACTTACTTAATTTTTAATTTTTTTCAACTTAAAAAAATAAATTTGGTTTTACATCTCTATTGAACATTTTCACTTTATTTTAAAATCAATAATTCAATACTATATCATTATATCATCAATTAATCAATTTTCAATTATGTTTTTTCTCTTTCCAGAGAGTCGAATGTTGCTTGACAGTTTTGCTAGTACATCATCTGCCTCAAGTTGTAGTTCACTCATGGCGGATAGTTCATATGTTAGAAAAACTCCACCGAAAGTACCAACAAGTCCAACAACTTTTGAGCCAGTCCAAAAAAAAGGAAGCAATCGAAACTCAGCCTACCGTGAGTGGTTTTGTAATGCGGACTTCAACTGCTGAAAAACATAAAATTGACAAACAAATAGCAAAGGCTATTTTTGCTACTAATTCGAGATTCAGATGTATTGAGAATTTAGAGGCGAAAAAAGCCATTCAGTTATTAAGGTCTGGTTATACACCGCCCTCGAGAAAAACGGTATCAACAAGGTTTTTGGACGAAATCTATGAAGAGGAAAAATAAAAAAGTTTCTCCTCCCTGTCAATTGATGGGTGGTCAAACATGCACAACGAACCAGTGATATGTGCAACAATAACCACTGAAGATGGACAAGCCCTCCTATACGAAACTATAGAGACATCAGGAAATCCACATACTTCAGAATATTTAACTCAAATAGTTAGTGACCTGATTTCTTCATGCGAATTAAAATACAAGAGTACCGTAAAATCTTTTGTGACAGGCAATGCCGCAAATATGACACTTATGAGAAAAACAGAAGAAAAAATGAACGCAAAAGTTATAACTTATGGCTGCTTTGCACATATTTTTTTAATTTACTGTGCAAGGACTTTCAAAGTAAAAGACGTTAAAGAACATGTGGTCCAAATTGTTAAGTATTTTCGAAATAATCATTTGGCTAGAGCTAAATTCAAACAAGCACGAGGCAGCGCTTTAGTCCTTCCAAGCGATGTGCGATGGAATAGCCTTGGCGACTGCTTAGAGATATATGTCACTCAGTGGGACATCATATTAAAAATCTGTGAAGAAAATAAAAAGAAGATTGATTCCACTATTTACCAAAAAGTTTCAAATATTGCAATTAAACATGCAGCGCAAGATTATTTAAACATTTTAAAACCTATATCAGTTGCTCTTGATACTGTGCAGAGGAAAAATGTTACTATCGCAGATGATGTAGAGCAGTGGAAACATACAATATATCTTTGATGGATCTGTGGAATTACCATTACAAAAAACACAACAATTTAATAATCGATATAAGCAAGCACTAACACCATATCATTTTATAGTATATATGTTGAATCCACAAAAAACAAAATACCAGTTAACACCAAAAGAAAAGAATATATCTTAAGAAACAATTAACGAGTTATATGAAATCACTGGACTGTTACCTTTAGTAATAAAGTTAAATGCCCGCAGTGCTCCATTTAAGCAAGTTATGTTTTCAGACGAAGTAATAAAAAATGTAAACGGACTACAAGGGTGGTTATCACAAAATGATGAGCCGGAAATCTTGAAACAGTTGCCAATAATAAAACAGTTCCTGTGTGCAACTGCTTCTTCAGCTTCAGTAGAGCGAGTATTTATCTCTTTTGGTCTTGTACACTCGGATATTAGAAACAGATTAGGCATAGAAAAAGGAGGAAAACTCATGTTTCTGTTTAAATTGTATAACGAAAATGAATAGACTGAAAATATACAGTAACAAAATTTAGGTGTTACATGTAGTTTAAGAATTTGGAATTATGTACTTCTCTTTTGTTGTTTTTGCTAAAAGCAGATACTTCTTTTGATTTTTGAGAAAACATTTATATTATGTTGTTATCTGGTTCTGAATAAAAAAGAAAAAAATTGATTGTAAATCATGATTTTAATCAGCCCAACCCTGGTAAGACCTACTGCATTTATAACTGAACTAAAAATTCCACTTGTATTTCCATCCAGGTAAAATGGTAAAATATTATATTGTTTATGTTTTTACTTTCTTTTTTAATGCTGTAAAGATAACAGGCTTACAAGAAATACTAATATTACCAAATTAGACTATGCTAATGTATTGTCTTTTGTCTACTCACCGCTATGAAGAAAGACGAAAGAAACTTTGATACATTAATAGCCTACCATCTGACAATAATGTGCAAATAAATGCAAAACGTATGCAATTTAAATACAGTATACAACTGAACGATAACTTAACAAGGGCTATAAAACTTCACCTCAGATCACTGACAACATGAACATGAAAACAAAACACTGGATACCGTATAATGTTGCTCATCAGTAACTCGTGAGTCTTCGCGCCACTTAGCTGATTCGTACGAGTCCATTGCTGTTATCGGGGCTGTTTTGGTTGAGGGATGGTGCGTGTTATTAGTGGAGGTGGAATGTGGAAAGATTCGATCATTAACAGTACGTCGGACTAAGTAGTTTCTTTTCTGTTTTATTTTAACCCTCGACTTTCCTAGTTATGAAGTTTATTTATTGATTTTAACTCAATATATTTTTTTCAAGTTTCAAACTAAAAAAAAATTACTTCTAAAATTTGCCGCCCTCCCCTAAATCCGCCACTGCAAATATCTAGGTGTAGATGAGAATGAAGGCATAAATCACAATGTAATGAAAAAGAAATTTACCCATGAATACCTCAGAAGAACAAGAGGAATACTCAAAACTGAGCTTAGCACCAAGAATAAACTATCAGCCATTACTACACTAGCAGTTTCATTGCTGCAATACAGATTTGGGTCATAAAATGGACTCAAGCAGAGATCAGAGCTTTGGATAAAAAAACTAGAAAATTTCTATACATGTAGATACTGTATGACTCTAGACGTGATAGAGGTAGAGGACTGACGAATCTAGAAGCCTGCCACGATATTGCAAGTCAAGGACTCATTAAGTACTTGGAACTAAAGCAACAGGACAAATGAAGAGTAGAATTGCTAAGAGATCTAAGTGCCAAAAATAAAAAAATTTCAGGCACTAAAGAAAACTTCACCATTTTCAGAAAAATTATTATTTATTACTGTAAACATACAACTGAACTTATTACATAATTGTTAGAAGGACTACAAATTTAATTATTGTTACTAAATAAAACAAAAAGAAAAATTAAGTCTTTTTGCAGAAAGATCTAAGTCCATCATTTGTCACCCTGCTAATTGGGTATAAGTACCATAATCTAAGTGCCAAAACACAACACTGAGTTGCTTCTTTAATCAGATTTTCAAGATCTTGCATCACCTGCAATTTGGCAACTCGATTTTTTTTCTCAATAATCGCAAAATTACGATCAGCAACAGAAAAGCTATGCCCAGATACTAGAAACTTATGTGTAACTGAATCAAACATACCCATTTCCACTATAAACATGTACAAAAAAACCAACATTCGGTTTTTAATTTGTCCTGAGCAATTATCGCTCCCCCTACAACAAGACGTTTCTTTCTATTTGGAAGTAAACCAGTGTTTAAGGTCCGCAAAATGCAAGACGCCATCTGATTCCCACCTCGACCCAAGTTTACCTCATGCCACAAGCACATTACGGCATCATTCTCGTCAGTTATATGAATGTTGAAATTGTATCATGATAGTTGGCGCAAGTAATACATATCACTATTTGTCAATTTACGTAAAGCAAACACCTTTTCAAGATCCATTACGATGTTACAAACCTGGCTGTCAGGTAATGTGCTGGATACTGTATCAATTTTCATATCAGAAACCGCTATTTCAGCTTTTCTGTGGTGTAACTCTAGCTGGTTTTTAGCTTTCTCTGATACTGTGGAATCGTTGGACTTAGATTGGATGTTTAAGTAATCACATTTTTTACAGGTACGGCTCCGTGGTCTGCGGAACGATAATTTTGGGAAATCTTTTAAGAAAACTTTGCGGTAGAACTTGTATGTGATACTACTTTAAGAATACTTTTTTAAAAAAGCATTAAACATACGGTTTAAGTTTAAGCCCTGACTGAGAAACTCTTTTTCAGATTTCAAATGACTGTAATGTGAAACATCTTTTGGGAAAGAGTTTGTGATTTTTAACTTTAATTCTATCACTTTTAGTATATTTAAACTTCCTAAGTCCTCCACAGTTGTCTTTATAAACAATACGGCCTGATTGCTTCTTCATAACGATTGCCTGAACTTTTTTTGGAGATATTCCAAAAGTACTTTAAAATGTAGCTTTGCAAACCCTTTCAAAGTTTCCAGTGCCGTCTGGATGCATGTAGCTTACAGTTGATTGTCTCCTACTCTGAGCTGCTTCAGTGTATGCCCCGTGGCGTCTTTTCTGAATAGGAAGCACCTCTATAAGGCCCATCAGGTAGTTGTCTTGCTAGTTCAGGACCAGTTTATGGTAGCCTTCGAACAACTTTATTTTTATGTCGTCAAGGTCTCTGCAGCTGTATTTGCATTTGCAGTGCGGCTGAAAATGTAAAAATATATTGTACTAATGGCCAGGTCTGCACTTTAGTTATTATAGATGTGTTATACAGGATGGGAAAGGAATTTAGGCATAACTTTCGTTAAAGTAAGTAATGAGGTTAGGCCTAGGCCAGGATGTCGGGTTATGTTTTAACTACTATGTTTTGTAGCATTTGCACAGTAAAAGATAGCAGTGTGGGCTTACTGAAACTAATATTACATATTGCAAACTTAATTTACTATAAAACAGCACATACCGTTAAAGGTGGTGGTTGTTTTGCTGACATCTCTTTTCTGTTGTACTTGTTCTGGGTGAGGTAAGACTTGCCACTAAGTCTTACCTGCTGTTCCTCTCTAAACTATATCATTTCAACTTTTTCATCTTGACTAAAAGCACTAATATTTAACCCGTTTTTGTCATCAGACATCATTAAACTTAATAAGTATCAACGTGGTAAACAAAACACGATATGATAGTGTCTGCTGTTACAATGTGTGGAAGAATACGCTAGTATAAGCTCATGACAGGCGTGGCATTTACTCCTATTAGCAGAAACAACCTGTCTGGACATACAACCAGCACTATCTTTTGGAGGTTATAGAAACTACTACAATCAGTTTTGCCACATATACCCCTTAGTAGGACATTGGCATTAGCTCATAGATCCATTTGTAGTAAAAAACAAATTTTTTTCAAAAATGGCACTTAGATCTCTTAGCAATTCTACTCTTCAAATATCTAGGGATGATATACAGGCACAATACAAGAAATAATGTAGAAAGAAGGACATATGCAAGCACAAACACAACACTTACTTCATCTGAAACAGTATAAGTGAAAAAATTAAGGCTGAAATGAGAGAGAAATATGAACTACAAACAAGGAAGAGATGGAGAGAAAAAGAGATGCACAATTATATACTCAGAGAAGTAGAAAAGGAAACCATCAAACATCAAAGAAGAAAAATCACGGGAAAGGCTGAAGTTTAGAGAATTAAAAGCGGCAACTGAATCACTTATCACTGCATTTCAAGAACAATTGATAGCAACCAATTCCTTAAAAGTCTCAATCCTCAAAGTCGGCACAGATCACAACTGTAGACTGTGTCGAAAGGAAGTGGAGACAATTCACCATGTTATGTCGGGTTGTTCAATTCTGGAGAAGAAAGAATATTTGGAACGGTACAATGCAGTTGCCGCCTACCTGCACTGGAACATATGCCAACAGTACAAAATCAAAGTTTCAAACAAATTGCATGTACACAAGCCAAATTCTGTAGTGAAAACAGACTAGATGACCCTGTTGTGGGATACACAAATTCAAACAGACTCCTCAATGAAAGCGAAAAAACCAGACTTAGTTCTGAAGGATAAAAATAAGAAAATTTGCCTAGTTATAGATGTCGCAATACTTTCAGTATTACTGAAAAAGAGGCAGAAAAGCACCTCAAATACAAAGAGCTGAAAATAGAGATTAAAAGATTATGGAGTATGAAGGCATACCATACCTATAGATATACAAGTAACTGGAATTATATCCCATAGCACGTGTGCAGGAAAACACCACCTCTTGAGCCTGCAAAAAGCTGTTTTGCTGAAAACAGCACACATAGTGCGGAAAGGTCTGTGATGGCAATGGGCACAGTAGACTATGAAGAATATATCATTATACAACAAAAGATCATCCTAGGTGCACGGTGTATTCGATGACATTCACGTTAGCTTATAAAACCATAAGATTAAACTTATGTGAAACTCCAAAAATAATATAATAAAGTCATCATTAAACCTAATAAACATTAATAATACATAGACTAAATACAGGTAGGCTTTAATTAAAATTATTACAAGCCAATGACAATTTTATCACATGCAGATATTTACTTTTCTCAATACACATCAAATATTCATTGCGCAGTTTTTTGTAATTATTAAACAGACTATTACAAAAATGTGTACTAACCTGGTTTTTTACTTTAACTAATTATGTTTGCACTATTTTCGTAATTTAAAAAGAAATCATTAATAACAATGAATTAATTTTAGAGATTAGATTCATGTTTTCGATGGACGTCGCTAATTTCTACGTATATTATAAATGTTATCTATGATTTTGTGTGAAGGAGTACAACTATAGATAATTTTGTATGTTTACCTATATTACAGTGTTGCCAGGTAAAAAATATGTATATTCTCAACCATGTTACTAAAACAGTGCCAACTGTGGTCTAAAAATCCCCAACATATTAAATTAAATGTACCAACAAACTTTTTATTAAAAAATACATAAAATTCTATAAAATCAAAATACAGTATTGATGCACATAACTTCTAATTAAACATAGTCTTCTATATCTCATCACAAATAAACAGAATATCTCTTGGTACCTTATAATGAAAAGTAAGCAAATTTACTAGGTTTTTACTTTTTGCCAAGAAAATTAGTTGCAATCTATTAAATTTGCTTACTTTTCGCAATTTCTTTCTTTGAAAAGGTACATAATGGTCTCGCTAAATTGAATATTAAATTATAAGTTAAGATGCCATTAATGTTATAAAGCCCGAATCAGACTTGAGATTATAGGATTGAGCATTGAAGATTGTAATTAGACCAATCAATACAAGAAATAGTATCATATCTTTGTACTGGATTGGTCAAATTACAATCTCCAATTCAATTATCAGTTGCAGAATATTTGATCGGCTTGATGACAAAGTAGAATTAACAGCAATTGCGTTCAGCAAACACAACAGCTGGCAACATTAGTGGAAACAACAAATGAAAGTAGAGATTTGCTAGACATTCTAGTAATGTTGCCAACTGTTACGTCTGTTGAACGTAGCCATCGCCGTCTATTATAGTGGCTCTGAAAACCAGAGCTATTTTGTCGCACGTGACTGGGATATCCAATGCGCATACACATTTATGGAAAAAGCTGTACTCTCATTTGATTCGCGCGTCACATGTCGTGATTTCGCGAAGGTTTCTAGAACCATAATAGGTTTGTTTTCACATCAGTTTGAAACGTGTTTGGATTCTGCGTAATACCTTTTTTGCGTTCACACATCACTTTCCAGCTGTTATCAAACTAAGAGTCGGTTGTTCACACATCAGTTCCTGACAGTTTGCTAGCAGCAAGAAGAGTTTGCGGATTATTTACAAGTAAAGAGTTTGGAGCATGCGCAATTCGCATTATTTTGAATTTTGACAATTAATTTATATTTTGTGCTATTTGTGTTGACGTTTTGCGGTTTTGCTTTGTGTTTGTAGTTAAAAGTGGTTAAAATAATTATTCTGATTTGTGAAGTTAAATAGGTAATTAATTCATTCATAATGTGAATATTAAATAGTGTTATTTATTGCATTTTAATTTTTTTTTGTAGTAAAAAATGTCTGATTTTTCTTCATCCGATGGATCAGAGTTTTCCCAAATGTCGGAAACAGATTCAGATCTAGAAATTATGTTAGAAGAAAGAATTCGGCCTAAAAATCAAAGTTTTTTTGAACAGATTGTACCGCAGTTTAATGATAAAGAACACATAGAACACTTTCGAGTAAGCAAAGATGTTGCTGCAGACATCGCTGTTCGTTTTGAGAATAGTGAATATTATAAGTGGCAATTGGGACCACATGAAAAACTTACCCCATTAAAGCAAACACAGATTTTTCTGTGGTTTGCGGGGCATCAAAGTGCCAGTTTCCGTGATGTGGCAGATAGATTTAATATATGCATTAGTTCCTTACATAAAGTAACTAAACGAATGACATATTTCCTAAGTAATCTGGCGCCTGAAGTAATAATATGGCCTAACAATGAAAGGCAAGCTGAAATCGAAAGACATTTTCGCGAAAAAAATGGTTATCCAGGAATTATAGGAGCCGTAGATGGAACCCACATAAAAATTGACAAGCCTTTGGAGGACCCGGACTCTTATATAAATAGGAAAGGGTATTATTCAATACAGGTAAGCATATTAACATTAATTAATATTAATATTTAATTTATAAAGTGCATATTAAGTTTTTATTGTTTTAGGCACAACTTGTCTGTGACCATCAATTAAAAATAACAAATTTATTTGTTGGATATCCAGGTTCGGTGCATGATGCACGTGTTTTCAGGACATCAGACCTATTTCATTCACTCCAAGAGAAGTGTAATGAATTCCATATTTTAGGAGACAGCGCTTATCCTTTAATGTACAATCTTATGACTCCCTTTCCAGACAGGGGAATGTTAACTAGAAATCAAATTAACTATAATTTTCAACACTCATCCAATAGGATTTGTATTGAACATTGTAACGGCCTCTTAAAGCAAAAATGGCGCCAACTATATCACCTTAAGTTAAGGGATATACGTACAATAGTTCATTTTATTAGGGCATGTTGTGTTCTTCATAACTTGGCACTGAATGATAACTTCCTTTACATAGAAGGTGATAATAATTTAGAGGCAAATGAAAATAATGTAAATTTATATGATATCCAAGATGCTGCAGAACATGCAAATATTGCAAATCCAGATGCTGTACAAAAAAGAAACATGATTGTAAATACTCTACAATAAGTTTGAATAATTAAAGTGATAGGCCTGTAAGAATCTTTGTTAAATACATATTTAAATTTTGAGCCTCGTTTTGAGCATACAGAGGGTGTCCAAAAATTTGTTTGTTTTTGAAATAAAAGTTTTTAACAATTTTTTTAACAGTTTTTATTATGAAACATACAAAACAGAACGAACAAATATACCTACACAAGTATATTTCAAAAACTAAATTAAATTAACGAGATATAAAACTTTTTTCTAACTCTAAAGTAACAAAAAAAATCAACAAATTGGTATTAACTACACAGGTACATTAAACTCAGACTTACAGTTGTTTTATATTCTACATATTTTGCTTATTCCAAATTTGGTCTATTTAAACTGAGTGAGCAGATCTTGTTCTTCAGAATTTGATTTTTTTCTGATAGCAAAGCATTTCTTTGTTTCAAAAGATTTACCTTTTCCGTTTCTTGTTCAATGCGTGCATTGTAATATTCTTTTCTATCCTGTCTCATTTTCTCCAAAGTAATATTCCTATTTAACACTGGATTGCTTCTTTGCCTAGTCCGATTATGCTTGATTCGAACAGGCGTTTCTTTTTGTTTTACTTCAGGTTCTACTTTTTTAGAAGATGATGGTTTAATTAAATCAGTTTCACTAACACTGTCTAAGTCATCCTCTACTAAATTTGGAATATCATCTTTTGTAGTGTCAGAGAGTAATAAAATAGGCTGCACATTTTTTTTCCCTTTAAATATCAAGTCCATCTCTTCTGCATATTCAAAAAACTTTCTACCACTACCAGTACTTTTTTGATTATCTATATATTTTTTGTAGGCCCTTTCCAATACTCTCCACTTATTTTCACACTGTGCTGGTGTTACCGGCCCATTCATTTTTTCAGCGATAAGTTCCCACAATCTTTTCATATTTTTTATTGCATGAGTACCTAATTTAGGCTTTAATTCAGCATAAATATCAATCATTCTTTTTGTATTATTAGTTGTCCAGGTCCATAGGTCTGATTGTCTTGAAACAGATGTATCGTCAGGTTCAACGTTAATAATAATAAATTCATTTAATTCATGAGGAACGCTCCCTTAAAAAATAATGTAGTCTTATGTTAAATCATTTTAAAAGATGTTTCAATATACTTACTTCTTTTATCCATTTTCTAACACAAGAAGATTAAAATTGTACTTAATTATAGTGGTGAGTAATGGTGTTATTTAGCGCTAGTGTTATGGTGTAAAAAATATTAAATAAATAATGAAAATTTGTGGAAATAAAGTAAGGTTAGTTTCATAAGGATATTTCTTAAAAGCAAAGAAAAAGAAGAAGAATGCCTATGCAACCAGTAATACGTTCTAGTCCAGTGTTTCCACAAAAATCACAAACCTGTTATGGATTTTTGTCTTACATGACATGCGCAGTATAAGTAGTTTGAAAGCTATCAGAAACATATTTCTGATTGCATGTGAAAACAAACCTAATAACGCATGCGCAAGTGTACCAACTTTTCTCCACTTTTATAAAATCCCCAATCATTTCGTGACTACGTTAAAAAATCTCCAATTTGAGGAAAAATTGCCACCTCTGGCAACACTGCAATATCCGTATACAACATAGAGAATGTAATAAATTAATTTGTCTATGTAGTACACTTTCATAACAAATGTAGATACAAGATAGAGACGAAGAAGAAGATGATGACATATTTTTAAATCGATTTTTGTTTTGGCAGCTATCATGGTTAAGTCCGTAGTTCTTATAAAAATGTGAATTAGCAAATACTGTGAAAATACCTTGAAACCAAATAAATAGATTAATTCAATGTAGATAGTGTAGTAAAATTTAGAAAATTTATAGTGTTATCAGAGTCTCATTTTTTAGAAATATGGAAAACAGTGCTGGATCTGAATGTCAACAATCCCAAGAAAATGTAAGGGTCTTTATAAGGGTAAGACCGCTTAGTAAAAAAGAACTTTCTGAAGGAAATGAAAGCATTATTTTATGTGATCATAGAGAAAATTTAATTGCATTGAGAAAGAATGGAGAGCACACCAAGCCCTTTAAATTTGATCATATATTTGGATTAGAAACTACACAAGTAAGTGTGCTTTTTTTTCTAATCTTCTATCGCATAATACAAATATGTAACTTGATAATAAGTTAATTCATAATTCAACCCATAAACAAGTTACAACAGTGTTCTCAAATATTTAACCTCTTTAATTCAAGGTCCTAAAGATTTTATTTGATGTCCACCTTCTATCTAATTGCAAAATAAACATTGACAAATAAGGTCAACAATAAATGTGTAATTTCCTTTTATAGCAAATACCTGAACAATTTATTGTTTTAAGAGATGTACCTATTTGGTATATTTATTAGCAACATTACAGAGTTTTTTTTCCAAGAATTGAACAATCTAAAAATTGCCGATACTTTACTTATGGCGGGTTTATACAACATTTAGATAGTCATAATTACAATCATAACAGTTAAAGTAATTATTTCTTATAGGTCCCTTTATACAGTTGTCACAATCATAATCATCAGCATAATTTTACTGACCTTGGAGTTCCTAACTTTTAATTTTATGATTATGATGAGAATTGAAATGCACATGTGTCAAAACTTCAGATTAACAAATAAAATAGATATGTTTGTTTTGATCTTTTCTTGCTCCAAATGAGTCACATTCTAATTCTAAGCTCACTTGTGGACACTTCCACTGCTTTGTCATATTTACAAAGTCTCTAGTTGCAGGAAAAAAGAAATTAGAAGTTTAATTGAAAATGTGTCAAAAAGTTATGCAAATAAAAAAAGTCATACTCATTTATGCATTTGAGTCGCTAGTTTTAAAATTAATTAATAATTCTTGAATTTTATTTAATAAAGGCATATTCTTATATAAATTTTAAATAAGTATTTGTTGTATCCTTAGATACCTTCATGGTTATAACTAAAAGTGGCAACATTGCTCAAAATTTCAGTACCTGTTTAATGTGTCAATAGTAATATATTTAGTAGTTTTGTCCTTGTTTAATTACCATATAAAGAGAGATGCAAATATCATCAGACTGTGATCGATGATCATTTCAAATACATGGTAGTATTGTAGTAAATAATGTCAAATGTGATTTGTTTATACGAGCGCCATTGACTAGAGAGTAAACATTTAGTTCTTTCGTTTTGATGTGTTTTTCATAACTTTTAGTGACAAAATAAACTTTTAAGTTAATTAATTTAATGTTTTTGGATTATCATGGTTAGTCGGTGCCAAGTTTGTCAGAAAAACAGCCGAAATTACCAAGGCCATGTATCTACAATACCATCCCCACTTTTTGTAATTCATTCATTATTTCACTACTGGTGTTTAGAATTGTTGGCCGCAAAAATAAAACGTGTTTATGAATGAATAGCCCTGTCTATATTTATTATTCCTCTAAAGTCGAAACCAACAGGCAATGAGTAATATTGATAAAGAGGGGTCTTGGTTAAAGAATGAATTTTATTGGCCGTTTTTTGGAGGTATTTCTATGCTCCATCAATCATTGTTTATATCATACTTCATTGATTTGGCTGTTGGCTAGTTTCATTTATATGAATTTTATGCTTATGACTGTGACTATTAAAATTGTATAAACGCCTTTTAGAATTGTGATTGTGATTGAGTTTATGATTCTGACAGTGATTATGATTATGACTATCTAAATGTTGTATAAACCTGCCTTTAAACTGGTTTCAACTGGACTACTCGGGTTCAGTTTGATTGCTCTCATGGTGAGCAAACTGCTCGATACCCATGTTGCACTTGCTCAGCGCTGGAACAAATGTTGTTATTGGTCTATGAAGCGAACCCGGAAGGGACAATCGAATAATCTAGTTGATTCAATTGTCGCTCATTTATCAACGTTCAGCTGCGTTTATTTTTAGGTTATGTTGCTATTGTTTATTTATAACCAATTTCAATAATGTTGGGTAGTTCAGATAATGCATTGAAATAAAGTTAATAAAATATGGCCATACATAGCTTTGGCTTAATACCTGCATACTACTTACATCATTATCAGAATACATTTTTACAACATCCATATAATTGGAATTTTTTAAATCTTCGTCCTATCATTATTAATATGGGTACAAATGAGTTCTTTATCTTCACTACTACTCGATGATGAAGCATTTTTTTTATATTTTCCATTCATATTTTATAAAAGAAAACAATCAACTGACCATGTATGACGGATCCAAAATAATTGCACTGAGTGCTAGTTTACCAAATAACTCCACGGATATAGGAAATTCCTATATCCATGAATAGCTCTGACACAGCCGAACAAAAAACCAACCCGCACCGGATCAATCCAATGTGAGTCGAATACGCACTTTGACGTTGGTCCTACCAGTCAAAATAGTAATTCTGTTCGAGATCATATTGAGTACGCCTAAGTGCAGCCAGTCGAAACTGCTATTAGAAAGTAGACATATAATAAATTATGAATATTCATAGTGTAAAACAATTTGATACATTAGAAAAATAATACTATGATAATTCGTCACCTTAGAACCAGGTTATTCTATGCCCACTTTTTGTCCCTACATGGGTTTTCTTGTCAATCTATGTCCGAACCTTTATCGGTCAATCTAGTTAGTCTATGTCCATATAACCAATAAAATTATACTATTTGCATCACATGGGGACGTGTTTATGTTGTGCTTTTTTACTTTTCCGTCCAACCTATCTATATGCAAGAAAAGTATTGGTTTACCCCAAAAAAAGTCGGAATTTTGAAATTTTTTTTGAGTTATTTTTACGTTTTCCATCAATAACAACAAGAAAAAACGGTTTTTAGAAAAAAATCCAGTGTGTATGTCGTCCTCGTTGTCGTCGGTCACTTTTCCTTACATGTCTTGTTAGCACGATACAGCCTCCGGAGTGCAATAAGTCACCAATTTTATAATTGAATATTGTTAAGGACATGTCACAGGTGAACCCTATTGATTTTCAGCTCACCAGAGCCAGTACAACGGGTGCTATGGTACTTGAAGTACGATATTTTTGTCATTTTTGGAGAAGTTTCAGTTTGTTAGCACGATACAGCCTCTGGAGTATATACAAGTGACCAATTTTATGATTGGATATTATGCAGAGCGTCTCAAATATTAACGCTATTGATATTCAGCTCACTAAAGCCCGTACAACGGGTGCTATGGTACTTGAAGTACCAGATTTTTGTCATTTTTGGAGAATTTTCAGTTTGTTAGCACGATATTGCCTCCAGATAGTATACGATTGATCAATTTTATGATTGAATATTGTTCAAGGTGTCTCACAGATGTACCCTATGGATTTTTAGTTGACTGGAGCGAGTACAGCGGGTCCTATAAATCCAGATATACTAAATGTTTTGTTACTTTTGTAGAAATTTCGGTTTGTTAGCACTATACATCCCCCGAAGTGTATACAAGTAACAATTTTATGATAGAATATTGTTCAGGGCCACAGATGCGGAAAAGTTAGTTTTAATCTTTAAAACCGTTTGTTTTTCCTAAAAAAGCCGTAATTATAATGAATAGTTCAGAAGAATCTTTTTCTGAACCTTTCAAAGACTCGGAGTCAGAATATGAACTGCCCACAGCTAATAATAAACGCAAAAAGTGAGTATATTCCTGAAATATTTATAGGTGAGAATTTAGAATACATTTTTGATTCAAATGTTTTTAGTGTCAATACAGATACAGATGATAGTTTATCTGAAGCTGATGTTTTAAGGCTACTTAAAATTTTGATAAATACACATCAACTAAACGTTGAAAGTCAAAGTGGAAATATCCCAGACAATGCAGGTGTTCAAAGGTATTTTAATATTATTATTTAATTCATATTATCAATTAGATAATATCCAAATCTTACTGGGTATTTATCTTTTTAGCACAAAAGTAAAGAAGACTAGGAAACGAAAAGCTAATGAGGCTCAGTGGGAAAATATTAAAAAAAGATTGAGACAAAGTGGAAAAGAATATACAAGCTGTCGAGGCAAAAATCTTAAGGCAGGAAATTGTGTAAGAACTAGTTTAGGCTGCCGTTTTAAGTGCCTGGACAATTTTAGTGAAGAGGAAACATCTTTAATTCATAGTGAATTTTGAAAAAATAGTGATGATGCACAGGGCCACTTTTATGAGAAGTACTGAAAAATATTGTGTGGAATGTCAAAGTAACATAAATGAACGTCATAGAACAAAGACATATTCTTACAAATTTTTCTTCCAAAAATTGAGAAAAAAAAGTTTAAAACTAACTTTTCCGCATCTGTGAGATGCCCTGATTAATATTCTATCATAAAATTGTCACTTGTGTACACTTCGGGGGATGTATTGTGTTAACAAACTGAAATTACTCCAAAAGTAACCAAAAATGCAGTATATCTGGATTTATAGGACCCGCTGTACTCGCTATAGTCAGCTGAAAATCAATAGGGTACATCTGTGAGACACCTTGAATAAGACACCTTGAAAAATATCCAATTATAAAATTGGCCACTTGTATACACTCCGGAGGCTGTATCGTACTAAACCCGAAATTTCTCCAAAAAGGACAAAAATGTGGCACTTCAGGTACCATAGCACCAGTTGTACTGGCTCTGGTGAGCTAAAAATCAATAAGGTTCATCTATAAGACGCCCTGAACAATATTCAATCATATAATGGGTCACTTGTATACACGCTGGAGTCTGTATCGTGCTAACTGAAAATTCTCCAATAATGACAAAAATTTGGTACCTCAAGTACGATAGCACTCGTTGTACTGGCTTTAGTGAGCTAAATCTCAATAGGGTTCATCTTTGACACGCCCTGAATAATATCCAATCATATAATTGGTCACTTGTGTATACTCCGGAGGCTGTATTGTGCTAACAAACTGAAATTTCTCCAAAAATGACAAAAATGTCGCACTTAAATTACTATAGCACCTGTCGTACTAGCTGTGGTGAGCTGAAAATCAATAGGGTTCATCCGTGAGATGTTCTGATTAATATTCAATCATAAAATTGGTGATTTTTTGCACTCCGGAGGCTGTATCGTGCAAACAAACTGAAATTTCTCAAAAAATTACAAAAATGTACTTCAAGTACCATAGCATCCGTTGTACTGGTTATTGTGAGCTGAAAATCAATAGGGTTGATCTGTATCTGTAGGAGGCTGTATCATGCTAACAAGACATGTAACGAAAAGTGGCAGACGACAACATACACACAGGATTTTTTTTCTAGAAACCATTTTTTCGTGTTTTTCAAAATTTCAACTTTTTTGTTGGTAAACCAATACTTTTCTCGCATATTAGATAGGTTGGGCGGAAAAGTAAAAATACGTGTCTAAAAGATGTTATTTGGGTTTTTTAGACATTAGTCAGATTAGACTATCTTACGTCTACAGCCACAAGCGAAAGGGAATAAATAGTACTCCCACTCAGTACAAAAGAGGCTGCAGAACAGAAAAAAAGATTGCAGAGGAATGTAGACAATTAATCAGATATATAAATATGTTCCCTCGTATACTGTCCCATTATTCTCCAAATTCTATTTAGAGAGGACGTTGTCTTTAGCAAAAATGTACGACCTATACGTTAGCTGGTGTCAAGAAAAAAGAGTAATACCAGAAAAAAGTGGCTCTACTCCCATATTTTTTACTCTGAATTTAATATTTGGTTCTTTATTCCAAAAAAAGATTTATGCTATTCAGAATATCATTCGAAAAAAGAGGAAGGGACATTACATGAAAAATATAAGGCCCATATAAAAGCTAAACTAGAAGCTGGTGAAGAGAAGCTAAGGGATATTTCGGTCTGTGCAAATGAATCGTCTACAGCTCTAATTTGTTTTGACATGCAAAGTGTTCTAACTTGCCCACAATCACAAATTTCAAGGGCCTATTATAAGAAGACGTTTGTTGTTTATAATTTAACTGGGAATGATGTTGTTAAAAGACAGTTTCCTGCGTTTTATGGTATGAACTTTTGGGTAGAAGAAAGGGTATTGATATTGCAAGTGCGTAGTTTTTATTAGGAAGGCCTAACGTAACCAGACTGAATTTGTGGTCAAACTGCATGTGTACCACAAAATAAAAACTCGCACATGTCCGCAGCTC
This sequence comes from Galeruca laticollis, assembly GCA_963921935.1. Taxonomy (NCBI): domain Eukaryota; kingdom Metazoa; phylum Arthropoda; class Insecta; order Coleoptera; family Chrysomelidae; genus Galeruca; species Galeruca laticollis. The sequence continues at coordinate 119,675,517 of OY998180.1, forward strand.
TAATCCACTTCTTAAAAATGCATCCTGAAATACAGAGCATTGTTCAAAATTTTCAAGTTCCAGGTCATAGCTGTGTCCAAGAAGTTGATGCCATGCACAGTGTCCTGGACCACCATTTAAAAAAGCTGGAACTACATAGTCCACTAGCTATTTAAAAAGCCATTAAAAATGTTAGATCAAGAAGAAATCCCTTTCAACTTATTCAGATGCAAAAAACAAGTTTATTAGATTTCAAAACTATATTACAATGCGTGACTTTATCGACTCTCCCGTACAAAACTATAGTTCAAACTTCTTATTATATGATATGTTGCATACAAATTGTCTTTTAGCCAAAAAGATCCTCTTAGGGTGCTGTTTTTCAGACAAACCAGACAAAATAACCCACACACATTTTTAGAAAAGATTCCAAGCCCTACAGTTCAGCAACCTCCTCCCGATCTCCCAGTCGATAAAGTTACTCATAATAAAAGATTTTCTAATCATTTTTCGCTGTAGACCTGGAATTTTGGAAGTGTGTTAACACAAATTTTGTTAGTAATGCTAAGATAATAATAATCTTGTAAACTTAGTTATGTTTGTTTTAAAGGTTGCAATTTAAACTTATTTTTTATAAAGGCGTTTTTTCTTAGATGTCAAAAATAGAAGTAAATGTGTGGGTTACCTGAATTTAGTAAATAATTGAACTAAGTTACGAAATGATATTTATAATATACATCAAAAAGGTCTAGAAGTTATATGCTAGTAATCTTTAGAAACCGTCTCCTGAAAAGTTTTTAAAAGTGGAATAACCTGATTCTTAGATGACAAATTAATAAAATTGTCTATAAACCAAATAAGTATGGAGTCTTCCATAAGAAACATGTAATGAAAGTTTATTTTAAATAAAAAAAATCTACTTGCATTAATAATATATTGAAAGGTATTTTAAAAAAAACACTTATTACATTATTGATAAGTAATATATTGAAGCTCAAAGTAAAATCAGTTAATATTTCTACCAGCCATGATTATGCTTTTTTAAATATCTTCCAATTTAATATTTTCTCTGATTAAAGTTTTAAAAATCATACGGCAATAAATAATAAATATTTATTAACGTTATATTTATATAAGGAAACGATGATAGTAAAATTAATTCCACATACATTTTATTCACTTTTTACTATTTGTACCAGGGAAAATTCAAAATTATTTACGTAGATGTGGGAAAAAGAAAATATTTTATCAATAAGAACAAAAAGAATTAAATTGATATGCTGAAATGAGTTTCTATCTTGTATTTATTCCTTGGAAAACTTTTTCAAACTATGCAAGCTGTATTTTGTAGTTATTTTTCACAAGACTTTCCGAAAGTAAACTTAGCAATTCCTTAGTACTTACTTAATTACCTTATTAATAGAAAATCAGACTCCTATGGTCTCTAAAAAAAGAATAAGTATTCCCTTTTAATTGGTTTTCACCAGTTAAATGAATCCAGAGGTGTTTTATGCTTTTGGGTAATTCTAAAGAAGTCAAAATCCATTTGGTTTGGTTTGAACAAGGTACACATTGATTTTAATTGTGTAAACTCTTAACTTTGAATGAAGTTAGATAAAGATAAAAAATACCAGTGGCGTAACTGCCTATGGGCTAGGCGGGGCAGTGCCCCGGGGCCCTCGAATCCTTACCAGATGACAGGTTGCAACCCCACTTTAATCATGAAAACTCAGTTGAGAGAAATTCAAAAGTTATGCCTAGGGAATTCCCCTAAATTCTTTCTGTAGCTTGGCAGTGTTGTCAATTTGACGGATAGTGATATGTGCGTTTTATTATTCATCGATGTGCGTTTTATTGTGAATTCGAAAGATTTTTTTTTCGAGAACGGTTAAAAAATTAATGCTGTATCGGGAGTAAGTAAGCTAATGTCAATAAACTTTTTTGTACTGGTCAATATAGAATATACTGGTTCAATTTTATTTGATTTTACCACTCATATTGATGTCCGTTAAGTCAATAACTCGTGTCAAATCTATAGATTTCGGCTAAACTGGCAACAGTGGTAACACTAAGGCTACATACGTAATCAATTCACTGGCCAAGTGGCACTTTGGCACGCAAGTTGGCACGAAATTTGCCATTCACAATAACTTCAAAGTCGACTTTAACGTAAGCACGTTAATACCTAAATATTTGTCAGGATTATTTTAACATATGGTCGAAGCATGATTCGGTCTGTATTTAGTTCAGTCTGAGGTTAGAGGTTATAATATATAAATTGGATTTTTTTATAGCAGTATGTACTGGAGTTTAGTAGTGATTGACAACGCGGAATATCAATTCAATGATGAATTTTTGTTACAGTGCATTTACAATTACAAACCATTCTACGACCAAGACCAAACTGCATCAACAATTGCTTTTTTTAAAGCAAAATTAGCATTGTTGCAAGTAAAGTAGAAGTAATGTCCTCCTCCATTTCATTTTTTTAATCAATCAGTCGTACGGAAAAATCAAGAAAAACAAACCAAAAACACAATTCGATGAAAATGTCAAACTATCAGACAGATGTCAGATATATCAAAAAACAAATATTAATGCGCATGTCCCATACCCGGCACGAAGTGCAAGTCGAAGTGAAAGTTTGCAGCTTGCAAGAAATTTCGACGACTTCAACTCTGACGCCAAATTTCGTTGTGAACGATTACACTGAAATAGATTTGCTTAGCTTGCGTGCCAAAGTGCCACTTGGCCAGCGAATTGATTACGAATGTAGCCTAACGGTGATAATTTTTTTTCCGGGGATTCCCCAACAACGCTTGTAGCGTATCATGTGTGTTTCTCTTTCCTTTTATTTTACTTTTAACTTCGTCAGTGAACAGTGACTACAGTGAGTTGAGTACCTACCTCGAGCACAATCTAATATTGTATTGTTTCAATAAATAAGAAAACTAAAATTATGGATAAAAGAAGAAACCCAGTGGCCCATTTAAACGCAAATAACACCAAGAAAGAGAAGATAGTAAACAAAAATTGTCCAAAATTGACAAGTTTTTTAGTCAACCTTCTGCAAGTACATCTGGCCAAAATATTTCTATTGATAGTGACTCAAATAATGTGGTAACTGCAGTGTTGGTTGAGAAGCCTACTGAAGAAGATTCGACAATTATTGCAGTTGGAGATACCTCCGCCGCCGATCATGTGAACGTGGATGATGTTTGCATGACACACATAAGAGCGGGTTTGGAGGAACCACAGACCTCTACATTTTTCGAAAATGTGTACGACAAATCTTCTTATGACTTGGGAAACTTCACGAACAAAATATTAAGTGATAACGAAAAACGTCAAATTCTTGATATGGGGCCTTTACAGCCTTCAGGACCTTTTCCAACAGACATCAACCAGAACAATAGGTGTTTTTCAAAATCGTGCTACGTTTCGTGTTCTAAATATGGGCCAGTTAATCGTTTTTAGTTGTGTTATTCCAAAATACTAGACGCTGCCTATTGTCAACCCTGTTGGTTATTTGCTTCACAAAGGAATAATGTTTGGGGTACGGGATTTCGAGATTGGAAGCATTTATCAGAAATAATTAAACAACACAGTTGTTCGAGTGGCCATTCGGAAGCATGTGCTGTGTATGAATTTTTGAAAAAAAACGATACTAATACTATCGACAAGGAAGTTGAAAATGAAATTCGCAAAGAAGCATCATTTTGGAAAATGGTTCTTCAAAGGTTATTCGATATCATACTTACCCTAGCAAAGAGTTCTTTGGCTTTGAGAGGACATCAAGAAGACTTAAGTCAGGAAGGAAACCACGGAAATTTTCTGTCCTTTGTAGAGCTTATCGCCCGATATGATCACATTTTGCGGCAAGTTTTCGATATGCCCAAAGGTAATAATAATTATTTGTAAGTTTTTTTATTGTTTTATTTTGTTTATAATTATTAACTGTTTAATATCTACAAGATATCTGAGTGCAACAATTCAAAATGAAATGATTGAGAGCTTGGGGACCAAACTCGAAACCCATCTACTAGAACAAATTAGAGCGTCACCGTTTTTTGCCATCATAATGGATACGACACAGGACATATCGAAGGTAGATCAGCTAAGCATTGTTGTGAGGTATGCAGTAATAACCAGATCGGAAAATGGACAGCCAATTGATATAGAAGTAAAATAAGTATTTCTAGGCTTTTATGCAGCCTTCCAACATGGCGCAGTAGATTTAGTCAACCAAGTGACATTATTTATCGACAAAAATATTGATTTAAAAAATGTGTGGGGCAAGGCTATGATGGAGCCAGTGTGATGAGTGGTGTGTATAATGGTGTACAAAAACATATTAAGGATATCCAGCCTAACGCAGAGTACGTACATTGTGCCACTCATAATTTAAATTTGGTGATAAATGATGCCGTTAGCAGTTGTGTGGAAATACAGAATTTTTTCGCAACGTTGCAAAATTTGTATAACTTTTTCGGAAACAGCATCAAACGTTGGGATCTACTGTCAAAATTCACTGGCGAATCGGACACCACTCTAAAAAAACTAAATCCGACTAGATGGTCCAGTAGGGTCAATACGATATCTGCAATAAAACTTCGTTATTTTGATATTATCAAAGCATTATCAGAAATAGTTCTAAAGAGTCCTAATAAAGATGAGCGTAGTGAAGCAGAGACTATTAAAACAAAAATGCTAAATTTCGAGATCGTGTTGCTTTGCGAATTTATGCACAGTGTATTGAACGACATCGGTTATGCATCCAAAACTTTACAAAAATGCGACATCAATTTGGGCGAGGCGAGTAAAGTTTTAGCAGAGACCAAAGCAAAGTTGCAAATTTATAGAAATGATTTCGAATTATTCAAGTACAAAGCCAGTGAAACTGCAAGAAAATATGGTATTGATCCCCTTTTTCAAGAAAAAGACAAAGAAAAGTTAAAAAACATTTTGATGAATTAGCTGCTGATCACCGATTTCCAAACCGAGAAAAAATATTTAAAATTAAGATTTTCAATAATGTACTAGACACAGTAATATCTCAATTAGAAACACGTTTTATTGGTATGAGTGCAGTCTGTCATAAATTCGATTTTCTAACACCAACATTTTTATTACATGTTGATGAAGCAACTTTATTACAAAAGTGTGATTAATTCCAAAGAAAATATTCAGATATAATAGGCCCTAGTTTTTCACTTCAATTTATCAATATTTACCACCTAGTTTTACCTCAACTAACTCAAGCATGGACTGTTCACCAATTATGTAAGGTAATAATGAGCAACTATGGAGTGCTAGAATGCGACCTAACGGAAGTATTTACAGCAATGTTATTATTCTTTACAATTCCTGTCACTTCTGCATTAGCTGAAAGGTCATTTATCAAATTAAAAATAATAAAAAATTATTTAAGAAATAATATGGGCCAAACTCGTCTCCGACATTTATCGCTAATAGCAATTGAAAACAAAACCGCTTCAAGCCTGGATTTAAACGAAGTCATTCATACTTTTGCGAAAACTAAAGCTAGGAAAAAATTGTAAATATAATTGTTATTTAGTCAGTTGGTAGGCCCGACCTTTATATAATAAACCCTTGAATCTTCTCTATTTCGTTTTATTAGCCAAACCTACACCAAGTATTAATTGTAATTTATGTTGTTACTGTTTAATATTTTTATTACCTGCCCTGCAGTGCACAAAAAGAGCTTAGGAAGTTAAGTAGCTTAGCATTTTTAAAGTATTTGTATATTTCATATTTTTATTTGATAAAACCTAATTAGTTTACATAGCAGTGGGGCCCCATTTTTTAATTTGCCCCAGGGCCCTTGGTTCCTAGCTACGCCACTGAAAAATACACTCATGTACAACATTTTCAAATGTTTCAAAATTGTTATAATTTTATTTGAAAAATATAATTTCTAAAAAATTAACCCATCAAACATGGAGGAGCAGTTTATTTCATAAATTTTAAGTGAGCAATATTTAGTTTTTATAAGTAGAAAATAGAGAATAGTATTTTATGCAATGATCACGTAATGATAGCCATTAATACACAAGCATGTTGTAGGATGCGAAACGAGCCGCAGGCGAGCTTCGTATATAACATGCGAGTGTATTAACGGCCATTACATGAAAGACGCATACATTATTTTTTCTACTCCCAGTAATAAGTATGTATTATTTAATTAATAATGATCATTTATCATAAAAACAAGAACAATGAAGGGAAATTCAACAAATAAATTTAAAACTTTTGAACATAATAATTCTTTAATCTGCTTTCTTTATATGTACCTAAATTATTTATTGGTAGGATATGGGTAGGGATCCAACCCTTACCATAAAACTACATAATTTTCATAACCTGCCGCTTACACCACTGGTCTATAGTTTCTCGCGAAATTAATGATTAAAATGGCATTTATAATTTAAAAAGACATACAAATTTAAATTCTTTCAATTGATTTTATTAATTACATTCGAAAAAATCAATTGATTTTCAGATGCATCAGCCAAAAAACTCCTAATTACATCAGGTAAACATTATTTTCAATGTTATACCAATAAATTCTGAGGATTTACGTTTTATTGTAGCATGCAGCTTGGGATATTTTGATTTGTCAATATTATTCTTTATGTTTAAAAGACTTAGTAATTGAAGAATGTGTCCATACGAATGATTGTTTCATTTTCTTTTATAATTCTTCAAAATAAACTTTTAATTAATTTTAGATATAGGTACTTTTGAAAATATAAATTGACATTTGTCAAATTAAGAATTACTTTACCAAAAAGTAACTTAATTGTATTGGCTTAAAAATCTGTATAGTAATGAAAATCTATATCATAATGAACTTCATTTTGATACAGATTTTACTCTTTTAATAAGTGTATTATAAAACAGGAGTAGAAAAAACATTTATTGTTAAATGCTATTAAAATTAGGGATATGTAAACTTTATAGGTCAGGCGGCAAGTAATGTAAACCATAAAAAAATGTTGGCAAAGCTTTTATTGTTTTAAATGGTTTATTAGGGTGTGGTTATCAAGAATCTAGGTTTTCCCCACGCCCTTAAGGCCCGCGTCGATCTCAGTGATGCTACAAGGGTCCATATTTTTGGTTTTTCGGTAATATCTCGTTTTCTCTTTATCGTACGGCCAAAATGGTCCTATATGAAATTAAAGGTGACAAAGTTCTGTACAAAATAGTTCCCTATCATTTTTTCATGGGACTTATAGTTTCGGAGTAATAGCCGCGCGAATTTGTGCGAGTTTTGACAAATACAGTAAATATCGATTCTTGCTTACCAAATTCCATTCTTCTCTAATTCTGGTGACTGTTGACAATGTGTTCTATTTCTTTTATGACTATGTATAAGTAATTCAAATTTATCATTGATAATAAGTATGTGTTGTGTCGTCTGCAATATATTATAAGCTTCTGTTTAAAAATTTATTTCGTAATTCAAACGGCTGTTTGGTTCTAAGAATACGGGAAGGGTATCTCAGGTATAAATCCGGTCTCTTTTAGGGACCGTGCGTAACAAGCGCCGACATTGGGATTCTCGAAAATATGCCTGCTAGTGCAGAGGCCCTGCTCTTAGGTGGTGAGAGTACACTGTTGCCTACGTAGCAGCGTCGCATCCCCTTTCGTAGTTTCGTGTATTCAATATTCCAGTGTAGCCTTGTCTGCCTCACAAATCACCTACTCTATAGATGTTTCACGCAGATGGATCAAGGTCAAGCTATTTTATTAGTATGTGTTTCAGACAAGCAGATGGAAGCACCATTGAATTTTAGTAGTATTATAAAATTTCCTGTTTTATCCACTCACCGCTGCCAAATGTCAATAATTTTGATGTATAACCACAAATCGAGGTGATTTGTGTTTATAACTGTGTTATAACGCTTTATAGTTTTATTTTTCCTATTTTATCAGTTTTCGTTTTCAAATGATATAAAGTCAGTTTGAGTGATAAATTTCAATTTTTAAATAATAGTGTGTGTCAGGTTTTATGATGCCACGTTATATGAAATGCTGTGTGCCTAATTGCACACCAACATCTAAACATCTAATATTAGACATATATTTCCAAATCCAAATAAAGACTCACAAGAATTCAAGGCAATGCAATAAACTGTGATGAATTGAAGACAATGGAGCCGTTAGCTGTATATCAAGCAAAGAGAATATGCCATAAACATTTTGAAGTGAAGTACACTACAGCTTGGTCCAATAGATTGTATTCAACTGCTAGTTCATCCTTATTTTTACCTGGTAAGAGAAAAATGTAGTGAACAAATATTAATAAACATGTGATTTATTGAAAAAATTTTAGACCTACATTATATATCATTGGTAAATTATTTTTTTAAGCTGCAGTTATGTCACTTGAAAATACACACACTCCTGAGCCTTTGTTATTGCCTTGCAGTGGTATGTATTTCTATTATATAATTAAAACAAAAACTTTATAACTTTGTAACATGGCTACACAATCATAAATTTATTTTATGTTTTATATCTACAGTTTACAATATTCTTGTTTCATGATATGTCTCTGATTTATTTTAATGCAATTGTAGCTGGTTGCAGTAACAATAGTAGCTAAACTTTTATCATTTTACTGTTGATACTATTTTGTTGTATCTACATGTACTTTGTACATTGTCCCTATTTTGTGAATATACTTTTTTCAATAAATGTTTTAATAACATATGTTTCTTATTTTGGTCCTTCTGTAAACAGTCAATTGCCAAAAAACTGTTAATTTCTTTAAATATTGCTCAGTAAATGACTTGATTTTTTAAAAAGTCTAATATATTTATCTACAATGATAAATTGTTTTGCAATTATATTAGAATTTACAAGATATTAGCGACGTTAATGATTGGCAAACAATTGAGTGTGCACAATGTAGTAGACTTTTTAGTAAAACATGTCATTTACTTACAATAAACAAGGATCTTCAAACCAACAGTAAAGATAATCGCAATTTTAATTTAGCGCCCATTCTTCTTTCCCTATTAGCGACTTAAGGAACAATTTACCCACTACTTAATTGTGCTTCAGTTCTATAGGTGGCGCTAGTTTTTGTCATTTCAAGAAAGCATTGTCGGGAACTATCTATAAAGTAGGTGATTTGTGGTGTGCCTAAGAAGTCGGTCGGACGATTTCTGTATAACGATGTCAGAACAAAATAATTGCTTTGTATGTGAGAAGACTTTGAAAGAAGGTAAAACTCTTGAAGTGACGGCGAGAGGTTTGAACTCTCTCAGAGAAGCAAGTGTTCGCAGAAAAGACAATAAAGTGCAGATATGGAAGATGATCTTTCAAATATCGGTGATCCGTTATTCTTGAACTAGATTGAAGGGGAATATTTCAAGGATACAATACGGAAATTCACAGAGACTTGCACATGAAAACAATACAAAAAATTTTACCATACTTTCACGCCAGCGGTCACTTCTTGTATGCGAAGTCTGCTCAACTATATCTGCAGGATATGCTCGATCTAAAGACGAAGATGGCTCCCATCGAATATAACAGCTTCGTGAATGATGGATATTTTACAATTAGGCGTTCTGAAAAGTTCTGGTGTGGCATATGGTCAGACATGACGATAGAACAAACTGTCATGAGATCTATGAAATCGACTGGTGGTTTGACACACGGCCGAGGAATCACCGACAGTGTCCTGGCGAAATGGATTCTTGCAATGCCCGTTCCTGCGGAAGTGTCAGAGGCCATTGAAAATTTCTGCAGCGTATCGTTACTACTTCCGAACAGCATGTAGATGCCAGATTATCGCGAATATTAAGGGATGCACAAAACCTCGAAAAGTTTGTTCATTGGTTGTCATCGCATAATCCCTTCCCAGTCAGCCTCGAGATTATGTCTATCAGCACAGGAGTACAGGGAGATGTGAAAATCGACTGCTACAAAGCATACGAAGTCGGCATGTCATCAATGGCAGCTATCGTTGGCGGTAACTTTGGAGGTGTGAAATTCCAGCGAAAGAAGAGAGTAATTCCTTTAAGAGCAGTAAACTCTTCAATAAACATCCAAAATGAAGTGATTCCTGTCGACCCTTCATTAATTTTTCAAAGAATTACAATTTCCAAGAAAACGGCACAGGATTTGCAGCAATATTTTCACTTCGAACTAGCTCCTTATCCAATCTCGCTTTGTGATGAAATAGGAATGCGCAAGACAAATAAATCATCATTGTATAATATGTTTTCTCATGTGGCTCATTCCATCAACGATGCAGATAACGTGGTACATGTTATAGACGGTGGATTCCTTCTCCATCGTGTGGTCTGGTACCAACAAGAGACGTTCTGCAATATTCTTGTGACGTATGTTCAGTACGTACAGAAGTACTACAAGGCCAACAGCGTAGTTCTTTTTGACGGCTATTCGAATGACGCTAACAACAAAAGTACTAAAGCTGCTGAACGACTCCGTAGATCGCAGAGGCATGTCGCTGCTAATGTGATTTTTGATGAAACGATGACAGCAACCATGTCACAGGAGAAATTTCATGACAACGACCAGAACAGGACTCTGCTTACTTCTATGCTGGAGGGCAAACTTCGAGCTGCAGGATTTCTCGTAAAGCAAGCCGCTGAAGACGCTGATACTCTGATAATTAACACCGCGATTCAATTATCGCCAGACTATGATTCCGTAGTGGTAGTGGGTGAAGATGTCGACCTCCTCGTACTACTAATAGACCTCGCATCATCGTTGTCGAATGTTTATCTCATGAAACCAGGAAACGGAAAAATTGAGAGCAGAATTTACTCGACGAAGTCGTTCAAACATTCAGAAGAAGTTGCGGAGCACATACTCTTCCTTCGCGCCTTCAGTGGGTGCGACACAACCTCAGCATTCTTCAGGCATGGAAAACAGAAATTCGTCAACCTATTTCAAAAAAATATGAATGTACGAAGAAACGTTGGAATATTTAAAGATCCAAATGCTTCTCCAGACCTGATTGAGACAGCCGGAAAATCTGTCATTAGAGCACTCTATGGAGCGAGCGGTGACACATCGTTGAATTATTGCAGGTTCCAGTGCTTCACGAAATCAATTTCTCAGAGTGCTTGCAATCTTGCATCTTTACCACCAACCGAAGCAGCAGCACTACAACATTCCTTCAGAACCTACCATCAGGTTCAAAAGTGGTACGGAAACAAGAAGAGTCCGCAAGATTGGGGCTGGAAAAGCACGAGGAATGGACTGACACCTATTCCTACGTTAATAGACGCTGCCCCGCAGGAGCTTCTCAGCACGATATCCTGCAAGTGCAAGCAAGGGTGTCAAGCAGCTTCTAGCTGCAGGAAGACTGGGCTGCGTTGCTCGATGTGTGGAAGTTGCCGGAGCCCGTCTTGCGCAAATATCGATATGGAAGAAGATAATTTCGACGTTGATGACGAGATCGACGTGCAGTTCGAGCATTCAGCTGCACAAGACATTTACATCACTGATTCTGAGAGTGAGACATCTTTGATCGACAACGACACCAGGATTGAAGTGAAGGAAATCACTGCTGAACCATCTACTTCGGGTAAAATACCAGCTCAGGACGTACCTTTTACGCGAGAACGTCGTACTTTGTCGAAAAGAAGACGATTAGATTGACTTCAATGACCCGCTGCAGAAATGTATTTAATGAAAGCCACAATAAATCAAACCATTTGCAAATTTAACAAAAATTATATACCTTTTTATGAAAACTTATGCAATATGCGCTTATTTATATGGTCAACAGTCACCAGTTCGAGAGAAGAGTGAAATTCGGAAAGCAAGAATCGATATTTACTGCATTTGTCAAAACTCGCACAACTTCGCGCGGCTACTACTCCGAAACTATAAGTTCCATGAAAAAATGATACAGAACTATTTTGTACAGAACTTTGTCACCTTTAATTTCATACAGGACCATTTTGGCCGTATGATAAAGAGAAAACGAGATATTACCGAAAAAACAAAAATATGGACCCTTGTAGCATCACTGAGATCGACGCGGGCCTTAAGGGTGTGGGGAAAACCTAGATTCTTGATAATCACACCCTAATAAACCATTTAAAACAATAAAATATTTGCCAACATTTTTTTACGGTTTTGAACGATTTTATCGCCCTGCCGCCTGGTCTATTAATGCAATTAGAAGGACAAATACTATGCTTTTGATCAAATTAAGGCAAAGTTTGTAAATAGTATTTCCTCGAGTTCTTATTTCTGCTTGCATCCTTCTTGGCGTACACAAAAGTATATTTTGAAATAATTCTTGACGAACTGCATTCAACTCTTCTCGTACTTGGGACAGGATTTTTTCGTCGTATGGGGCATTTGAGAGAATCCTATATGTGTTCTATGGGGTTCAAGTCTGGGTTACATGATGGCTAAACTAATGTTTCAATCTGGACTTCATTTAGGAAATAGGTTACCATGCCAGCTGCATGTGGTCGAGCGTTGTCTTGCATTAGTACAAATCTTTCATATCTAATATAGCCAACATGTGGCATAACATGCTCTTGTAGGATGTTTTCAACATACAAGTCACAAGTGATACCTCCCATCACTTCCACAAGTTCGGTACATCCTTTTAAACAAATATTTCCTCAAATCATTATACCACCACCTCCAAAACGAACACTCGTTATAAGATTCAGCTGGCATACCATTCCCCAACACATCATTAGATATGGCTTCGTCCATCTGGTTTCCATAATTGAATCCTGGTCTCATTTGTAAAGAGAATATTTTTCCATTGCTCAATATTCTGTGCATGAATACTAGCAAATTCTAATATTTTTTTTGAGAATGTTAAAAAGGCGTCAGGTTGTCTTGGTTTTAAACCTGCTTCTTTTAATCAACGTTTAACTGTTTTCAAACTAACATTAACTTGTCTTGCATTTAGTAGCTCATTTCTTAGATGCGTAAATGTCAATATGGAATTTCGTGTAGAACTAAGAACCAAAAAGCAGTCATACCTTTTGTTGCAGACCTTTTACGCACTTGACCATATCTTCGAACACGATGTCCAGTTTGTTGAAACCTTTGTAACATTTCCGATAAAGCAGATTGACTTCTTCGGAGAGATCGTGCAATAATGTCTTGTTTCAATCCTTCGTTATGTAGAGTTACAATTTGTGTCGCTTCAACTTCATTGCAGTATCCAATTGGTAGCAAGCATACTGTTGCTTTAAATAGAGAAGCGTGCAAATTACTATCACTTAGTTAGAGCACCACAAATAACTTAATTAGCTATAGATACATAAATAATGTAACACAATCTTTATGACTGAAGGCATGAGAATCAAAAATCGCCAAATATTTATGGCATGTGATAATATTCGCCTACTAGATAAATAACATTAACACTTATAGAAGATAACTGAGATAATTTCAAATTATTTTGAGATAATAAAAGTGATAAGTTATACTACTTGCGGTTTATTAAATACTATGAATCTTAAATTTAAATTTAATAATGTTAATTTTTCTGTGTCCTGTCAATATAGGTCACACGATATAAATGCTGATATTTTTATTGAAAATTTAAATGAGTATCTCCAAAATATAAATAAAAGCGATGTGGAAGTATTCCTAGGTGATACAAATATTAATATATTAAATTGTGCCAACAATAGAAGAATTAAAAATGAATATCTAGATACTTCATACACGCACGGTTTTAGATCTTATATAAATTGCATCACTAGGAGAGGTCATTTTAATAATACATGCACTTGCATTGATCATTGCTTTATATACAATAGAAGTAACTTAAAAATAGGGGGAGGTACTGGTCATTTAGGTTGAAGTTTGTGGTATTACTTGAACGTAAAATTAGAACTTGTTTAAGGGCATAACATGTAAAAACTTAAAAATAGAAGCCGCTGTTTTGGATTATAGTATCACGGATCATTTACCTTTTTTTGTAATTTACACTTTGAGAAAAATTTGCCTTTGACTAATGATAATATAGATGAGAGTAGCTACATAAAAAATTTAGATGAGAATCAATTTAAAAACGAACTGGAAAATTGGGATCCTCTATATTCTTTTGGATGTTAACAATATGGTTAAATACTTCACACAAAAAGTTGAAAATGCTTTTGTTAAATCTACAAACACTATTATACCTAAATATATTATTAGGAAACCATGTATGACATGAGCACTTGTTAATTCTATTTATGTAAAAAATTATATGTATAAACAAACTCTTACAAATCTCTGCTTGTTAAAAGACTACAATCTATACAAAAATAAATTGAATAATCTAATTAAAATTAGCAAACAAAATTACTTTTAGAGATAAAATTTTGTTGGGAAAAAATGACAGTAAGACGCTCTGGAATCCTCTAATATTTATAAAAATAAAAAATTGGACATAAATAAAATAATAACAAAACTATTACTGATACTAAAGAAATTGCAAACGAAATGAATAACTTTTTTGTAAATATCGGTGATGAACTATCGAATATTTCAAATAAAAATTTAAAATTAAGCGATTTTAACATAAATTCGACTTGCAATCCATCATTTTTTCCTTATAAAACTAATGCTGAGGAACTCTCTCAAATAATCTCTTCTCTTAAAAACTCTCCTTCAACTGGTCCAAGTAAAATATCAAACATTATACTGAAAACATTTTCAAGTAATTTTTTAGACCCTCTAACTTTTATTTTCAATAATATTTTTCTGAAAGGTGTCTACCCGAATGCTTTAAAAAAAGCCTATGTTGTTCCTATTCATAAAGGAAGTACAAATAATGATCGTCCTATATCCTTAACTACTAGCCTTTCTAAAGTATGCGAAAAAAATTATTAAAATACGTATTACTAGATATTTTATTGATCGTAATTTGTTAAGTCAAAATCCGTCCGGTTTTATTGAGGGTAAGTCTACTAGTGATGCAATCATGAAGGTCGTGGGTCAGTTGTATAAAGCAGTTGATGGTAGCACTCCAACTATTGCTGCCCTATTAGATTTAACCAAAGCGTTCGATTTGGTGCCACATTTGCGTTTATTAGAGAAGCTAGACAAACAATTTGGTATTAGGGGTAACGCTTTAAAGCTATTAAAAAGTTATTTAACAAATAGGGAACAAGCAGTAAAAATCAAAGATATTATTAGCGAAGAAATGACTGTTAAAAGAGGAGTGCTCCAAGGTACAGACCTGGGGCCGCTTCTTTTTTTGTGCTACATCAATGATTTTCTTAGCCTGAAAAATATTGGTAAAATTACGGCTCAAGTCGATGATACGGTTTTGGTTTTTGACGATAATAATTGGGATACACTTAGGAATAAAGTATCATTTGGACTTTTCTAAGCTAAGAAATGGATGAACATTAATGGTCTACTTCTTAATGAAGCAAAAACGGTAATAATCCCTTTTGCCAAAAGTAAAAAAGTTTACCTTCATATAACAAAATTATTACACATTTCAGTTGTGACTGCTATGCATCTTCTACGAATACTTCTACATGCACGTGTAACTCTAATACTTTACTTTTACAAAATAAGGCTAAATATCTTGGGATAATAATAGATTCCTTTTTAAGTCGGTCTTACCAAGTTGATAACATGTGCAAAAAACTAAGATAATTAATATATGTTTTTAAAAAATTAGTAAATATTACAGATGTACATTCCTTAAAAATGATCTATTATGGACTTGTAAATTCTATTCTAGGGTATGGTTGTCTCGGTTGGGGTGGAGTTTTTGATACTACTCTAAAGCCGCTTGATATTCTTCATGGAAAAATAATTAAAATCTTGTATAAAAAACCATCCGATTTTCCTACAAAAGATTTGTGTCAAATTAGTTCGTTCTTGAATATATATATATATATATATATATATATATATATATATATATATATATATATATATATATATATATATATATATATGTAAAGACACTTTTAATAAATTGTTATCTGAAAAAAAATTACACTAATGCATTACCTCATAATTATTTCACAAGAAATTTTAGTAACGATAATGCCTATTCCTTTAATACAAAGTCTAGATTGGGGGAGAGATACTTTTTACATTACATTCATATATTTATAAATTTTATCGATATTAATATTAGAAATTTAGGACGTGTTAATGTTTTTAACAAACATTCTGCTGAATGGATTAAACTTAACTATGACCAAATTAATAACCTCTTTTCTCATTAATCAGGAAAAAACTTATTCTCACCTTGCATCGCTTTTCTGAACGAGTGCCGTTAGGAGGGATTCATAAATTTATGAAAATTTCTAAAATATTAAGAAAGATTAATAAATTTTTGTTTTGTTTTATAATATTACATTAGCATTATATATTACATACGTAAGTCATTAATTTTGTTATTTTTTGAGCCATACACAAGAATTTTTTTCCGTGGCAATAGAAAATGTATTTTTTGGATGTGTATTTTGGTACTTGATAAAAAAAAATTCAATAAATTTTCAAAAAGAGAATATACAAGCTGTCGAGGCAAAAATCTTACGGCAGGAACTTGTGTAAGAAATTGTTTGGGCTGCCGTTTTAAGTGCCTGGACAAATTTGGTGAAGAAAAAACATTTTTAATTCATAGTGAATTTTGAGTCATACACAAGAATTTTCTTCCGTGGCAATAGAAAATGTATTTTTTTGGATGTGTATTTTGGTATTTAATAAAAAAAAATTAATTTCAAATTTCATTTCAATTTTGATAATAAAAATTATTTCATACTTTTGTGCATGAGGTATATGTTATCCAAGTACATCAAAGAATCTATGTATTTTATTTTTATTCGTGTATTTTAATATAAACTTTTATTCATATTTTTGATTATTTGTGAACTGAAAAAAAATCTGTAGTTTCATCTAAAAAGCATTCTCTTAATACTGAAAATGTTTATTGATATTGATACATCAACATTAGTGTGATAGAAATATAAGCCAACCATTTAAAAGTATTCTCAAGTATAATGAATGAATAATCTGAATACTAGTGTTCTGGCAAGGAACAAATGTGTATCTCATAAGTAACATACAAAAACAACACAAGAGTTTTCCTTAATTTAAAATTATTTTTCAGTTGGAAATGTACAAGATGACAGCATTTCCAATAGTGGAGAAGGTTTTAGAAGGTTATAATGGTACTGTTTTTGCTTATGGCCAAACAGGAACAGGTAAAACTTACACTATGGTAGGCAACCATTTGGTTCCAGAACTAAAAGGTATTGTACCAAATACCTTCTCCCATATTTTTAGTCAGATCTCCAGAGCTAGTGAAGAAAAATCGTTTGTTGTGAAAGCCACCTACTTAGAAATTTACAATGAGGAAGTACGTGATCTCTTAGCCCAAAATCCGACCAAAAAATTAGCGATAAGAGAAAGAAAGGATATTGGCGTGTATGTAAAAGATCTTATGGGTTTTACCGTTGACTCCATACAAGCTGTTACTGAACTAATTAATCGTGGTAATAAAAATAGAATTACTAGATCTACTTTAATGAATGATGTTAGTAGCAGATCACATGCTATTTTCACTGTTACTATTGAGTCTAAGAATAGACGGGATAATAAAACTACTGTGGGAAAGTTAAACTTGGTTGATTTGGCAGTAAGTACTTACTATATCCCTGAAAGTTAATTATTAAATTATTTCTGCATCTGATGTGTGTCATAATCACAGTACTACAAAATCAGAAAAACACATTGCCGATAATGATCATCAGATTTGGAATTTAAAAATGCTTTTTAACTGTTGAGATAATATGGAATTTTAACTGTAGTAATTTTGTAAATATATACCTAGAAGTTGGATATATTTACTAATAGGTATTATTTTAAGGGCTCTGAAAGAGCGTCTAGAACCCAAGCAACTGGAGAAAGATTGAAAGAAGCTAGTAACATTAATCTTTCTCTTTCTGTACTCGGAAATGTGATATCAGCCTTAGTCGATGGGAAAAGTACTCATATTCCCTATAGAAACTCCAAATTAACAAGACTGCTGCAAGATTCTTTGGGTGGCAATTCAAAAACAGCCATGGTAAGCTTAATACATTTTTCAGCTTAGCATCAAATTTAACAAATAGATTCCATACAAGAGATTTGTTATATGTTTTTTGGTATAATAATTTGTGTTTAATTCAATGTGAGTATACATGAACTTATAAATTAGTTGTTAATATATGATCTAAGTTAATTTATGTAATCCACAATTTTTCATGGACCCTGGTCATTCTATATCATAATTTTATTAGATAAATTATCTTAATTAGTGTGAATTATACATTGTCAATTTTTTATGCATCAAAAAAGTAATTACAATCTCTGAATGGTCTATTAAATTGTATATTACAAAATATTTTCTCAAAACTTCTATAGATTTAAAAATTTTCTTGAATGTTGCTGGTTTTTGGAAATATTGTTTTGAATATTTGCTGCCTATTTTCCTCCAAATATAAGATAACTTAGCTATCATAAAGATATGTTATTTCAGATTGCTATGATTAGTCCTGCTGATATAGATTATGAAGAAAGCATGTGTACACTAAGATATGCATCTAGGGTCAAGTTTATTAAAAACTGTGTTAAAATTAATGTTGAAGAAAAAGGACTAATTGAAGGTTTTGAACTTGAAATTGCTGAACTGAAAGATCGACTTGCCCAACTGAGTGTAATAGAGCAGCGAAAGGAACAGAAGAGAAAAGACAGAGCAGTTAGTGCTGAAGAAAAGGAAAGGTTTAAACAAACTGCAATGGAATTGGAGAAAACTGAGTAAGTACAATAATTTTTTGTGCGAAAGCGTAGAAGGGCCACATCACAGAAAAACTTTTTTTTCTGGTGCTTACATTTTTTTATGAAATTTCCTAAAAAAGTTTGTGAATTCACACTTTTTTTACAAAATTTCGTTAAAAATGTGTAAACCACAGCTTTTCCGTAAAAAAGTGTGAATTTTGTAAAAAGTTTGTATGAATTCACATTTGTTTTACAAAATTTCGTTAAACAAATGTAAAGTTCAGCTTTTTCGTAAAAAAGTGTACATATTGTAAAAAGTTTGTGAATTCACACATTTTTTTACAAAATTTCGTTAAAAATGTGTAAACCTCAGCCTTTTTGTAAAAAAGTGTAAATTTTGAAAAAAGTTTGTGAATTCACACTTTCTTTTATAAAATTTCGTTAAAAAAGTGTAAAGCCCAGCTTTTTCGTAAAAGGGTGAATTTTGTAAAAAATTTCGTTAAAAAAGTGTGAATTTTGTAAAAAGTTTGTGAATTCACACTTGTTTTACAAAATTTCGTTAAATAAATGTAAAGTTCAGCTTTTTCGTAAAAAAGTGTAAATTTTGTAAAAAGTTTGTGAATTCACACATTTTTTTACAAAATTTCGTTAAAAATGTGTAAACCTCAGCTTTTTTGTAAAAAAGTGTAAATTTTGAAAAAAGTTTGTGAATTCACACTTTTTTTTACAAAATTTCGTTAAAAAAGTATAAAGCCCAACTTTTTCGTAAAAGGGTGAATTTTGTAAAAAATTTCGTTAAAAAAGTGTGAATTTTGTAAAAAGTTTGTAAATTGCAATTTGCCGTTACATTCTTCATTCACCATCGTCACGCACATCGCATGTGATTTTCAGCGTATCTAGAGTAACTGTTTTGTTCCTATAATAATTATGTCAGGAGGGAGTCTAAAAATTAGTACTGTTCCATTTTTTTAGACTATTTTCTCCAAAAACTAAACTAAACTAAGCCACAGAACTGAATATTAATTTTTTTATTTCTTATTCTTTTATGAATTTGACTTGATTTCCTTTATGTATCAATACTCTGTATAGTCCGGTGTCTGAGTATTAAATTCAGTTTTACATTTTTCCTTACTCCTCCAGTTTTTTTAACCACCACAAATTTTGATTCAGCCCTCCCGAAACCCCCAATATAGACCTAACACATGCTTATGCCTGTGCGCTTTTATTAAAATTACTTCTTTTCCCCCTATAAAAAAGTAATAACAGATGTAAGGCAGAATTCACCGTTCAGTTTAAACTTTAAGTTCTGCTTAGGTTCCACAGAAACGTTTGTTCCAATAATCGTTTCTATGGGAATTAATCCAAACTTAAAGCTAAATCGCACTTAAACTAACGATGTTAACGGCCCTTTTAAGGGAACATAAACTTCTAGATCGTGCTCAAATCGTCCGTCAACACCAAGTAGGTAGTTGACATTTTATAAGGTTAACAGGTTAATAATACAGAATTAAACCGAACTGACCAAGCCTGTAGGGCGTGGAACGTTGGAGATATAACTATGGAAGTAGGTTTTGTTTCAATTTTTTTATTTATGTATTAGCGTGAGCTCGAGGATTTATTTTTTAAAATGGATGGCTACGCCTACGCGCCCCCTTCTACATGTATGTGAATGTTATTATTAATCGAAAATCAGGTATTTAATTTTGTTTAAATTTTGACATTCTTGACGATTTGAGCACGCTCTAGGCGCTTCTGAAGAGAACCCCTATTCATATAATTAAAACTCAAAACAAATATATGACATATCTTAGTTACTCAAAGTCCTAATCTAAAAAAATCTAAAATTTTTGCAGCAACCCTGTAAAAATTAGCTTTAGTTTATGTGCACCAAATCTGTTCGCTATATCAGTGTTTATGTTTAAAAAAACTATACTAGATACGCTGAAAATCATATGCGATATGCGTGACGATGATGAATGTAACGGTAATTTACAAACTTTTTTTTTACGAAATTTTGTAAAAAAATTGGGAATTCACAAATTTTCTACAAAATTCAGACATTTTTTACGAAAAAGCTGGAGTTTACACTTTTTTAACTAAATTTTGTAATAAAAGAGTGAATTCACAAATTTTTCAGGAAATTCCGTAAAAAAGTAAACTCCAGAAAAAAGAGTTTCTTGTGTCGTATTTATGGAATAGTATATTTTAATCCTAAAATATGTTTAGAAAAATGAAGAACGATTTAGAAGAAAAGGTAGCTCTAATTCAAAAGAAAATTCTTGTTGGCGGTGAAAATTTATTGGAGAAAGCTCAGCAACAAGCATTTTTCTTAGAATCCTCTGCAGCTGAATTAGAAAATTTAGACAGGAGCCATCAACAATTAGAAGAACAGCTAAATAAAAAAACTCTAGAAAAAATAGATGTAGAAGAACAGTATTCTTCATTACAAGAAGAAGACATTGGTCTTACTAAAAAGCTCAAAAAAATTCAGATGTTTATAAAGGAAGCTAAGGAAGAACATTCTGATAAAGAACGAGAATACCAAAGAGACTTAGAAGCACTCTATGACAATAATAGGTTATTAGTTCGGGAAACCCAGCTTGCTAATCTTATTTTAGATAACTACATACCTCCTGAATATTTGGTAAGTATAATCAGACTTACTTAGCATTTAGATATGGAAATAATCAACCATCAAGATGCCAAAGATTTAAATATTTACCTACCTAGCATATTTTTTTTATATCTGTAAAAAACAGGCTACAGTGCTTTTAAATAAATCACCCTATAAGATGTGTTAAAACCTTAAGGAGGAGCTGTAGTAAAAACCTAGATCTGGTCTGAATTAATATCTTATCTATACTCTTCTTGGGAATACTGGTACACTGATAAAGATTATTCTGTCATTTATTTAACATACTGCGTCAAACATGGCATATATTTAAAAAAAATACATTGTTATACAAATATTAGATTGTTAGTTGCGTAGTCCATACTTGTCTTTCTACATATTATTATGCAAATCTGCGCATGACTCTTACATAATCTATTATAACTCCATGAATAGTTTCAAAATTTTGATGGAATTTGTTATTGTCTTAGGTCTGGTTTCACTTATCAAGATGTAAGAATTTTACTTTCTTGATAAAGTATGCCATGCTTTCCTATGGTAAATGTTAGGTATCTCTATTCCTTCCTGCCTGAAAATATTCTTCCAGTTACATTAAAATTGCTTCGTCATTTATATATTTCATCTCTTTATTCCTTGGTGAGACCATCAGTTTTCTAATTTTCTTTGTTGATCTGTTGCATATGTTGTTTTGTAACAACTGTTTTCAGATTTTTTATCCAAAACTAACTTTCATTTACAGCGGATGGTTTGTTAAGCTTTTATTGTTGCTTAACTCTCTGATAAGTTATGTGATTCCATGATGAGTAATTCTAGACCGCCTCTGCAATTTTTTGGATGATTAGTCTTAGTCTTAATAGTGTTTGTCCATTAGGTAGATTCCTTTTTTTAGATTCCAAAATACTTTTCATACCACAACAGTTGTAAATTGTTAATGGAGACATTACAGAAAATGTTTAAATTTTTACATAATTTCTGATTTAACATTTTTAGAAAAAAATTCAGAGCAATATGATTTGGAGCAATGATGGTCAAGAATACCAGATGAGGGGAGTTGCTTATACTGGCAACAACATGAGAAAACGTCAAAATACCAGTGCTGAAACTTTAACTCAGGTGAGATTTGATATGAAACAGCCTTATCATAAGTATCCTGAAAGAAAAAAAGAGAAACCAAGAGAAAAACGTCAACTGCCTAAAAGTTTATCTGCTGCACCAAAATCACGTTAGTAGTAATTTATTTCTTGTACATTTAGTTGCAAAAAAAATGTATGAATTATATTAATTATACACAGATAATTAAAAAACTACTAATTAAAATTTTAGGAGTTCAATATAATACTTTTTTTTAATACTTTTTTTTAACACTTTTTTTCAGTACTATTTATAGAATTTGAAGATTTTTAATTTTTTTATATATGTCTTTATCTACTTTTTAAAATGGTTATATTCTCAATAAATTTTAATAAATAAAACGGTAATAGTACTACATTTTATGTATATATGATAACTTTTAGAAGTTAGAAAACCCTTGATTGGAGAGTTGATTTTAAATAATTTTTATTAAATATCATGCACTTTTAATCATAATTATTTACAAAGCCTCAGCAGAATATTTAATTATCTTAAAAACAATCTTTTTTATCCATACTTAACCTCGACAAGTGTCATGTAAGCTTGCTTCATAAACTTAGTTAGTAAAAGCCACAAATATCGCGATAGTCATTTCATTATATAATTGCAGTTTTTTTGCAACTAAATGAAATATTTATCCTGCCTTGAAATGTATTATACAGTGCAATCATATGATTTTATAAAGACATGATCAGATCTCAAATAATATGCTTTATGTTTTTCTTATGTTGCTTATATTTACTAAATTAAAGCGCACAAGTAATTGTCTAAGGGTAAAGAGCCTAGTTAGATAGCACAATCACTTATGTTCTAAAGGTAACTCCGCTAAAGTTTATAGTAGTTAGCTTTATTCATCATCACTTTTAATATTTCTCATTTTATGAAGTATGGAATATCGATAAATCAGGTATTTGTTTTTGATCTCAAGAATAATATACTATAATTTAGAAAAAATATGTAAAATCATTTCACAAGTAACAAATCTAATTTTAGACATGGAAAACATAATTAAGCATATGCATTATTGAAACTACTTTGAATGTTGTGTGGTATAAAATAAACATATATAATATTATGTAATACTCCCACATTTCTAACGTTCACAAGTGGAAGTGTCAACAATGGAAGGCGATAGAAAATTATTGTTCTATCTCCTTTGTCGTTTCAGTTCATTATGTGCAACCGTCTGAACTTCATAGCTTGAATGCAATATCTCAAAAACCAATCGTTCTACAACTACCTAACGAATACACATTTTTTTTTAAATAATAAAACTAGTCGTAGGTGCATTTTTAGAAAGTGCGCACTCATTGCTGGTTTGTTAAGTTTTAAAACAAGATTGTTAAAATTAAAATTGTTCCCAAAGTACATAACTTTCTGTAATGAATATTTTGAAAACCAATAATTTCATAACTACCCAACATGTACATAATATTTACTTCCTATATTTAGGCGTATTTTATTATATTAAAAAATATGCTGAATTTAGTTAAATTATAGTGTACCTATAATAAAATTATGGTGATTAAAATTTTTCAGTTTTCAACTTCAATACCCCTTATTACGGAAACAAGTTCCATTTTATCCAAGCATGTTTTATTTAATTGTCTTGGAGAATCTTGGTTCATGACCTATTCTGAATAGGTCACCCTATATATCCGCACTCTAAACTTAGTGAGTTTATCTACATACCAATTATGAACTGTGGGGGAGTATTACCTACTGTTCGTTATTTGATCTAAATTTAGAATTATCAGCCTTTGAAGCATTTTTCATACTGTATTAGTTTGTTCCAAACAATAAAAAACCTAATTATTTAAGAAATTGAGCAATATATTATTCAAATGTTCATTATGTTGTAGTTGGATTCATTAATATCAAATTAAAATGAATTGTGTTTTTGAATAAAAAAATTATCGATTTTTTAATGTATTTTAAAACTTGAACACAAACTCTTAAAATTATTTTTTAATTAATAATAAACAATTAAAAATTGATACAATTTTAAAAAGAGCCACGTGACTACGAACGCGCCACGATTGATCGCCATGTTTGTGACGTGATAATGTTAAAGCAATTTTCATATAGTAGTTTTCAACGATTTCTACATATGAATTGACTAAAAATATACGAAATTTAGAGCAAAAACATTATTTATAACAGGTAATTTTATTTAGGCAGGTTGTGATACATGATTTATAAAGGTTAATTTCGATAATATACAACAGAAAAATCATCATACATAGATTTTTAAAAATTTTAATTTCGTATTATACATAACCTAACATGTATTCTGCCCAACTAAGAAAAAGTGCCGTAAGTGCAAAATTATCGATTTTGAGTTATACATTGATATCCATGTTTTAGACCACGAGGAATCCAATAAATTAGTCAAAATTGTCGTATCTCCAACCGTTTTCTAGATACCCAGATGTAGTTTGCCATAAGTACATTAAAATCCCTCCATTGCTAAGCAAAAGTGTCGTAAGTCCAAGACACTAAACATAAATGCAGTAACTCCAATGCTCATACTGCACTTTTGCTTAGCTCTAGCACATACGGCAGTTTTGCTTAACAATAGGTGCGCTCTTTTTTACTGAGATCTCAGTTAATCTCAGCTCACATCAGTAATGTGAGCGTTCTTTTTGTTTTACTCACTTTAAGTGAGCCGAGATTTTTCCTCCCCCTTTACCGATGCTGAATGTGTTGTACTTGAGTCGGATATAAAGTGGAGGGGATGAACAAATATTTCATATGCTTGGGTTATTTGTAGTTTTAACCAAGGTTAGTTTTAACCATTGACATATAAACACACATAATCTATTTTTCTTTTGTTACAAATTATGCATAGCATTATTATTATTATTATATGTTTTATTTCTTATTCAAGCATACGGACAGATCGCGCGCTTCAATTGAGATGTCGTTCTTTTTGGTGCTTACTCACATCACTTTATCTCAGATCACCTTAACTGAAGTGATCTGAGATCTCAGTCAAAAAGAACGTACCTAATGTTACCACTGTGGCTGTACATACGACATTTACTCTTTATGTTTTGTTTTGTGTGTGACCGGGTGAACATTTTAGTCGTTTTATTTATTTTAAGTAAATATTATTTGACAATTTGAGTATTTCAACATGATACCAAATAAAGTATCCTCAAGGACGAGACAAATGAAGGATTTATCTTTGTAAGTTAATGAAAGTAATAAAACAGCTCAACTTGGTCCAGGTTGTAGTAAGCAAGAGGATTGCAGTTTGTTTGTAGTGATCGATCCCAATAATAGTGTTGAAGATGATTGTTCAGCTATAATTATTGATCCTTCAAATGAAGTATTAACTGATGTTTTCAACAAAATAACTGTAGAAAGCAATCAAGTTATTGTTTTTGATGTAAAGTCTAATACTTTAACAAAAAGAGAACTAACTGAGAATGATTTAGGTGATATTGTAGATGAGACTAATGTGATTGGATTAGATTCAAATGTAGAAGAAGTCGATCTAGGCCTAGATCTAACAATAGAAGAAAATGAGCATGACGTAGGCTTTCTGGATAATTTGGAATTTGAGGACACTCGTTCCAATCAAGAGGCAGTGATAGTTGATGGAGTTGAGGAGATACAGGAAAGAGACCTAGGCCAAGATGAAAGCGGCCGCAAGAAAAGGAAAAAAATTGATGTTAGTTTAAAGGAAAGGAAGACAATTAAGATCGAGGAATTTAAAAGGGCTCACAATGTTTTAGAGAGTCCATGTAACAATGGATGCAAGAAAAAGTGTGGTGAACGTATCAGTGAAGATAGAATAATTCAAATAAATGAGCAATTTTGGAACATGACATGGGGTGAGTACAGACAGTTTATCCTAACTTCTTGCCAAAAACTAGATGTGAAAAGAAGAAGAAGAAATAAGAATGATAATGAAAAAGAAAGAAGAATGCTATCCATCCAGTATCATTTGAAAGACAGCAATGATAAAGCGTTTGAGGTGTGTAAAAAGTTCTTTCTTACATTAGGTTATAAACCTACCAATGATAGATTTGTACACTATACCTTAACAAACACCGCTCAGGGAAGTTTGACTCCCCCCCTGACCGAAGATTATAACACATATTGAGTCTTTTCACCCAACAATATCGCATTATAGACGAGAACATGCACCCAATGTGCGATATTTACCCTCTGATGTCAATATTGTTCTAATGCACGGTGATATTATTCAGAAGTACCCGGAATACAAAAATAGAGTATCTTATGATCTGTACAAAAGACTTGTTAAGGATCAGAAAATATCATTTGCCCAATTAGGCCACAAAGAGTGTGAAAAATGCGGAGAAAACATTCTGGAAAGACTTATTAATCCGCTATAGAGTGAAGTGTGTTTAAAATCATGCAGGACTGTCAAAAACTCTATTAAATATCACAATTTAAAGGTTTCGTACTAAAGCAAACTTTAACTGTAAACTAAATAAATGAGGGTCTTAATCTTACCAAGCCTATTTTTACTCATTACTCACCTTTTTTATTGCTAAAATAGCCTACTCGGGTAAGAAGTCATAATAATAAGGTCACTTACTGCATTTTTGCTTAGTTTAAGTTTCTTGGATATATATTGAGAATACTAAGCACAAATGCAGTATGTACACATTTTGTTGAAAAAAAACACGTTTCTCGGTATAGTTTGGGAGCAAACTTTGAATAAAAATGTTTTTGAATTTGTCAGTGACACAATAGTGCCAACTGTTACCAATTTATTGAGGTTTATCACTCAGGGCTAATCATTCAACTTTAGGCCTTCATTTCTCAAAGGCTTGCCTATGTGACATACGGCACTTTTACTTAGTTGGGCAGTATTATATCAGAATTCCAAATGAAACCGAAACCATTCAAAAGGGATGTACGAATTTACAATGTAATCGTTTTAAATTAATCATATAGAAAATGTTGATGCTATGACTTTTAAAAGTTATGATTTGGAGTTTAGTTAAAAACATTTATTTACCGAAGTCTATTCAATTTTTTTTGATTACATAATTACTAGAAAATTATAACATATTATGTACTTACAACAAAATGTTCTTCAAACTAAAAAAATGACGTTTTCATTCATTTTGACGTTTAAGATCTTGTGGAACATATAAAAACCTTTTTTGGGGAGTTGTTTTTGTAGTATGGTACAAAACAGGCATGATACTTTTTAAGGTTCGACATTTTTTATATATTCATCAATATATTGATGATAATCAACTGCGTCAGCTGCGTGCTACAATGAATAGAAATTAACATTGTAACGTCACATACATTCGGGAATTGTCGGCGTGTTTTTGGTACTGGATTTAAAAATTTATTTTTAGTTTGATATAAACGAATAAAAAAAATTGTTTTGATATAATCTTTCCATTTATTACAAAAAACCCAATTATTTGAGATCAGATTTCTGTCTTGAAAAAACAACACCAAATGGTCTGTATAATGGTTTGAAATTACGGTGGTGATTTGATTTTTTTTGTTATTTGGCTGTATTTACATATTTAAGAAATAATGTACATTAGTAAATGATTATATTTATAATGTAAAGGGATTTGAAAGTAATCGAAAATATAGTTTAGAAAAATGTATCAGCTGGATATCATCACATACCACAAAGAGTCATTCAAATATTGTCACAAGCATGTGTGTACTGGAGGGAGAACGGGTGGGAACGGTGCGGATGCGCGGTATCCCGTCCGCTAATTTTATCATTATACCTCTGTTTTCATAAACTATATTAATAATAATCAAAATTAATTCTTAATAGTTGATGTAATTATCTGCTACATTTTTCCAAATATAAATATAATTTCGAAAAATTAATAATTTTAGCAAAATTTTGCATTATGTCTAGTCCGAGATTATTTTTAACCTAGGTATTGTTTTGCGGTATTATTGCATTTTATACCAGTATATTTTTTAAATGTATTTTTATTGTTTTATATGTGTTGAAGATTTATTTTGTTGTTTTCAACTTAAGAGTTTAGTTTTTGTTGAAACATATTAGTAATTAAAAATAATGTTGCAATACCTCGACCAGAAAAGTGTATTTTGCAATGAACAGTATTTCTCTAATCTAGATATTTCTTAACCATCACTATATATATATATATATATATATATATATATATATATATATATATATATATATATATATATATATATATATATATCTGCATGTATCTTCATTGTTCTTGGTTTATGCCCAGATAATGAGTTGGTAATTATTTACTTATACTTTAGGTGATTTTGTATTTGAATAGAGTATCTTATGGTATTCATGACTCAACTGAAAGATCTCAACATTACTTCTGACTTTAATGTGCTATTTTTGGAATGGAAATTAACCGATTCGAGTTTTAATTTATAAACTATACTTCTTATTAGTATGAGTAACTTTATTTTAAAAAATCTCTGATTGGTCACTTCTTTTAACGGATTTCCAAGAAAATTGTGGTAGATTGGGATATTTTGATGCTGGTGCCTAATAATTATAAACGCATCTTCATATAATTGCAAGTAATATGCCTTATTTGGAACTATTTCATTCTAAAACCATATTTAACCAATTCTTCTTGACTTATCTATTAAATATAATAGGGTTAATATAATTTTATATCTTTTTAAGTTCACTTTTTTCAAAGATTTGTTCATAGAATCTATTGTAATGTCAATATTACAATAAATTAAATACATAGTACATAATTTATTTAATACATTTTTCGACTTTATTATTTTCAAATACAAATATTTTTCTATAATTTTTAATGAAAATAACCCAATAAAGTGCTGTAAAATTAAAATATTCTTAATCTTCAGATCAATCAGTGTGCTGTAATACTTTTTCTAATATTTTCTTGGAAATGTTATTGAAACATTTCTTGCTATTCAAATTTCAAAACATGCAAATAATACCACAACCTATATCTATTTTCTAAGCGAATATACAAGGAAAAGGAAAAATTTGAGTGGATTAATAGTTTTGGTGAATGTTGCGTGGTCGTGTATTAATGGAGTAACTCACCGAGTCTAATATTTAATAAACTTTATTTAAATTAAACTATTAAAGTTACAACATAATAGATAGCGCACTGTTATACAAATTTCCATGACTCCCTCTATCGTGATCGGAGTTGCAATGCCGCGGTGGTTTCTTCGTTCCAACGGAAAGTACGCGGTTGCCACGCGCTCTCTAAAGTCGGGTAAATTAATGAAAGTCTGAACATGCCGTCCCTGTTGAAAAGTCTTTCTTATCAAAAGTTTCAACTGGTAACATACACAACCTTCGGGTTGAACGCTTCAACACGGTGCTGAAACTACACGTACAATATTGTCACCTCCTGGATATAGTTCGATGATTCTTGCTAATGGCCAAGATTAAGGAGGCATGTTATCTTCTACAAGTATCACCAACATGCCTACTTCTACTTGCTCCGTGCCCTTCTTGATCCATTTGTTGCGATTTTGAAGATTAGTCATATATTCTTTGTGCCAGCGGTCCCAATAGTGCTGGTACAATTGTTGAACTCGCTGATATCTGGAAAATCGATGAGTTTTAATATCTTTGAGGTCAGATTGAGGAATGCTTGTGAGTGAGATCCCAATCAGGAAGTGTGCAGGTGCTAAGGATAAAAAGTTGTTAATATAATTGAAGAGGGGGTTATAGGTCGGGAATTAAGACAGGATTCTATTTGAGTAAGTCATAATTGAAATTTGAATTTCCTAATAGGCGCCGTAAATGAAATTTTGTAGATTTAACTGCAGCCTTCCACAGACCGCCCCTGTGAGGTGCATGCGCAGGAATAAAATGCCAATTTATTTGCATTTTTGATAGAAATGAAGAAATAATGGAATTACGATATTCATCACTTAAAAGTTCGTGGAGTTCTAAAAACCTGTTATTCGCTCCGACGAAATTTGAGCTGTTGTCAGAGTATATATCACTGGATTTTGCCAGTCTGGCGCAAAACCTTTTAAGTGCGTTCAAAAAATTGTCCGTTAAATCGGGTCTTGACTCGATGTGCGTCGCTTTAGTTGCAAAGCAGACAAAAATACATAAGTAGGTTTTGACTAACCTACTTCTTCGTTGAGTTCCCTCTTGCGTAATCTAAGCTGCTAACTGTGAAAGGTCTGTAATTTTACACCCGGTAACGATCCCATCAATTATTGTATTGGTTTCGGGTTCGCGCGAAAACATATTATACTTGAACTTTCATTCTTTTTACCACGTTTTTACCATTGATTGGCCAAAATTTTAATCTTATTATACCTAACAAATTTTGAACACCTGCGTGTAAATGTTCAATATGAGTCTCTCGTATTATTGAATCAGTTAATTTATGTTTATAAGGCAAGATTATTGGATGTTGTTGATCAAAATCCAAATGTGAATTTGATAATCTATCTCCTACTCTTAGTATAACCTTTGTATCTAAGGTTGGTTGAAGAGATAAAATTTTGCTGTCGTTTAAACAGTGTGATTTCTCGAGTTTCGATATTTTTGACTGAAATTCTTCTCGTTGTGCTAGTCGAATTAATATTAAAAGAGAATCATTTAATTCATCTACTGATAAGTTTGTAGAGTTGATTGATACCAAATTTTGTGAACTGTTTAAATCGGTAAATGTATGAAATGATTCGCTGTAATTTCGATAAATCAGAATATTTTTCAAACGAGTTTATTTTACTAGTTGAACTAGTAGCGTTTAACGTTATAGCTTGAGGTCTTAACTCAGGTAATGTTTCTATGTTTACAATAATGTCGTTACTTATTTTATCACTAGAGTGGCGTTTTAAAAACTTGGGTCCGCATTTCATTAATTCTTATGCCGCGCGAAATCACGTCGGCGGGATTATCTTTACTTTGTATATGTTTCCATTCCGAAACATCAGTAACGTCGATTATTTTTGATACTCTATTACTTACGAATGGGTTTAATTGGGAAGGTTGAATTCTAAGCCATGCCAAGACTATCGTAGAATCAGTGAAATATGTTGTTTTGTAAATACTCATATTGAGAATATTTTTCACTTTATGTACTAGTTCAGCTAATAACAGCTGCTAGTAATTCCAAGCGAGGAATAGTTACCTTTTTAAGGGATGCTACCTTTGATTTCGCGGTCAAAAGTCTTGTCTTTTGTTCTCCATTACGTTTAGTCGAACATAAATAAACACGTGCTCCAGAAGTCCTTTCCGAGTTATCGCTGAAACCGTAAATTTCTACTTCGGGATAATCTTTTTCCAATACATGTCTTTCCACATTTATATTGTTCAAAATGTGTATTTGTGACATGAAGTTTAACCATGTTTCCTTTATATCCTTTGGAACTTCGTTGTCCCAACTTAGTTTGGTCCGATTAGGCCTAAAGGGTCAAAAATTTGTGCTACAGCCGATAATATTGTTCGTTTTGTGATATTGGTTTCGTTTAATTTTATATTAATAACGTATTTCAGCAAGTCTGAACTTGCGTCCCAACCTACACCTAAAGCCTTGAATTCTTCGTCGTGGTATAATAATAAATTATTGCCATCTTTATTTTTAATATTTTTTAATATATAATCGAGAATTGATATGTCGTTTGACGACCATTTTCTTAATTCGAAACCCGCTGGAGTAAGGATAGTCGTTATTTCATGAAAAATATTTTTTGCTTCGTGTATCGTATCCATGCTTAAATAATAAATAGTCAATATAAAAGTTATTTTCAATTATTTCCGAAGTCCGAGGATATTTATGACGATTTTCTATAGCTAATTCTTTTAAGCACCTCGTAACTTGATATGGCGCCGATGATGTACCATAAGTTACGATGTTGAGATTATAAACTTTGATAGGTTCGTACGTTGAGTCTCGGCACAAAATTTCGTTCATTCGGTTCTATTAAAATACACCTATACATCATTTTAATATCCGCGATTAGAACAATAAGTCGTAATAAAAGAGATAAAAGCTCTGGTTGTATTGTAGGTCCCGTGCAGATTAAATCGTTTAAGGATATGTTTTTACTGCTGTTTGCACTAGTGTCGAAAACTACTATGCTTTTAGTTGTTAACGAGTCTTTAAATACAGCTGAATGGGGGAGAAATAATGACTGATAATCCACAGAATCGTCTGCGTCTAAATTACATTTCAAAGTTATATGATTAAGAGTTTCGTATTCATGCATGAAGTTAACATATTGTGATTTTATATCTACGTTTTTATGTAGCCGTGATTCCAAGTTAATAAATCGTTTCAATGCAGATGTTTTTGAATCGCCTAGTTTATTTTCGGAATTTTGTACAAAAGGATATTTTATGATGAACTTTCCAGCTTCGTCCTTCCGAGTTGTGGTTTTAAAATTGTTTTCGCAATATTTTTCCGTTTTGGGTAACACTTTTTCTTGCGGCAATTCCTCTAATTCCCAGAACTTTGTGAAAGAATCGTGTAGTTTTTGATTTCCGGTTATAATCCACGGGCTTCTTGAAAAACGGGTAAATCGAATCCTAACTTTATTGTTTGGCTTTTAAGTAGTTCAAAGAAAATTCCTGCTCCGAGTAACGTTATACTCTTAGTCGGCCAAAATTATATTTTTTGGACATTCAATTTGCGATTTTTCAAATTCTATTGATTGGCAATTCGAGGTAGTATTAAAAACGATAGTTCTCGTTCAAAATTTGCTACTCTCGATTTTATTTTAGGCTTCGTTTTATAAGTTATATTTGTTTAGATTTGATTTACACCTTCTAACGGTATGTTTATTTTTTCTCGTTTTAAATTTAATTTATTGCTTAACGATTCGGTAATTAAATTAGGTTAGCTTCCCGAGTCTAACAACACCGTGCATTTTATCCAGTCTAGGTTTTTACTTTGTATCAAAATTGTCGCGGTTGACAATAAAACTTGATTTGATGCTAAAGCCATGTACGAAAATGTTTTTTCTCCGTTTAAATCTGATTCATAATTATTATATTTCGTGTTGGTATTGTTATTTGCATGGAAAGTACAAAGCGCCTGTGTTTCCAAAACTCGCTCGGCATCGTTTGTAACCTGAGATGTGCTTGTTTGGATTTCATTTGAATGCAGATGCCGTCTAAATTCTTTTTCGTTCGTTAGCAATGTTGCCGCGCCGTTGTTATTATTACTGATTAAATCTGCCGTTTGTCGATTTTGAGAATTTTGTTTGTGATTTTTATAGTTGTCCACGTGTAAAGCGGTGTTATGTTTTAAATTGCAATTTTTACAACCTCTCGACCTGAAATCTGAATTTACATGACCAGGTCTCAAACAGTTACTGCATAGTTTATTTTTAGTAATTTTGGAGTATTTTTCGGACACTGATAAATTCATGAATTTAGGACATTGATAAATGAAATGTTTTTCTTTACATATAATACAGTTGAAGTAATTATTATTATAATTAGTCGCGTGACAATTAATTTTTCTGATAGGCTCTCTATTCAGCAATTTTGTTTGTGAAATATCTTTATAATGTTGAACATTATTAGATTTAACATCATTCATTTGAACTGCTTCTAAGGTGAAAAATTTTTTCGTTAAAAAGACAGTTAATTATTTTAGTGTTGGCAATTTCTGATCGTTTTGATTAAGCTCCCACTCCCAATGTATTTCAAAATAAAGTTTTACGTTTTCGTGTTAAATTTATAAACAATAATTTATCATTCGAAATAAATTTTGAATATGTGCATATTTCGTGGTAAATTCGTGAGCATGCAATAAATCGAGTACATGCAATCTTTTGTTGAATTTGTTATTTTCGAGTTACTTACTACAAATAATTATGAAATGAAACGTGTATGAATGTTTTCAGGAATGCAAAATTAGGAAAATGGAACGAGCTCACCCTTATTATCCTATACGTGTCGTGATTCGTGTATATTGTGATTTTCTGGTTTCTTCATCTGGAACGGTGGGCCAAATGTTGCGTGTTCTTGTATTAATGAAGTAACTCACTGAGTCTAATATTTAATAAACTTTATTTACATTAAAGTTACAACATAATAGATAGCGGACTGTGATACAAATTTCCGTGACCCCCTCATTCCATACCCGTATTCCCGCGGTGGTTTCATTGTTCCAACGGTTGCCACGCAATCGCACAAGTCGGGTAAATTAATGAAAGTCTGAACAGTGAATAAACTTTCTTTGGAATTTTCTAAGAAAAATCCATAAGAATGACATGAGGATTTAATAATTATCTTTTCCAAGTTGTTTTTTTTTTCAACCAAAACTTAATTTTTGACGTGAATTTTGCATTGGCCACCTCTTATATCAAATAGTATATTCAATTAAAGTGAAATTGCCTAAAGATTGAGAATATTTTAAGTGTAAGGAAAATATTGTAACGAATTTATTTTAACGAGTCTGAATTCAATTGATTTCTACAATTATTCAAACACACTATTTATATGCTTATTTACATCATATATCTACATTACTACACTGTCACTTACTACTACTTATTCACACTGTATACAATATTTTCTTCGACGAGGCGCGGCACTGATACTAACTAACTTTTCCAGGTTTGGTTTTTATGCCGTGGCCAAAAGCTCTAGACAATCGCTTTTTTTTAAATTAAAAATCTGAGTTGATTAAAACTATCAAAACAGTTCTTCACAATATTTTTTTATTTGTAATGTCAATCATATTGTTAATATGTGCTGCCAGTTTGATTCTAGTCTATTATTTAATAAGTTAAGTTGCATAAGACTGCTTTATTTTTAGCTTAGTCGTAAACAGAAATTATATTTTTATCAAGTTTTTAAATGTTTAGTTATCTACAAAGGCCAGTATTAAAATCATTGTGATGTTGAAATGTATCCCTTTACAATCAGCTATTATTATTTTTTGTGAATTGTCACTGTAACAAATTATTTCAACTAATAAAAAATTAAAATATACTCTTTTTTAATTCCTAACCCATATCCAGTTAGCACTGACAAACACATGACTTTCTATTAAGTAATATCTACAACGAAACAATATAATTCGTACAAAGTTGAAAATATTTATATTTGAATAGAATAGTTATAAATTGAAAGAATGCCATTATTAGCAATTTTTCTGTAAAATTAGTACCCTTTTAATAATAAAAATGGTGCATATCAAAACCAAAAGAATTAAATAGCTGTTACAAGGAATCCTTCATTTAAATAACCACGTCATTTAAACAAATTGTCTTGTGGCTATCCTATAGTATGGTATGCGCCTGTCTCATGTTTTTTTTTTCATATTCTGCAGGTACTCCATTGTACTATTTCATTTTGCACAGGTAGCTTCTTTCATTACTGTTATTTAACTTTCTATTTTTCAACGAATTACTACATAATGATATTTCATGTTATCTTTTGTCTAATGGATTGCCTCCTGAGAGTGACTGCTTATGACTCCTACAAAGCCCCGTTAGTGATAGCATACTTGTTTCAAATAGTTTCAGTCGATCCTCTTTTAGCAGGTACATATATAGCATCTCTATCGTTTCCTCGACACCATATCAGCTGTGCCATTGTGGAAGTCTGATACATTTATCAATCTATTCCAATTCGTCTAGTCGTCACTGTATAACTTACTGGTGTTTAGTCTGCTTGTTATTTATGGCTTTCTTTTGCCATTGAAGGATGACACTATACCAGGGTTCTGGTAGTTTCAGCTCAGTTATTGTCGGTTATTTCAAAATGTTTCAAATATTTATAGCTTTAAATGCATAAAGTAAAAATATTTTACAATCTGATCCATTACAGCGCTGCTTAATTTTATGGATTTAATAATTACCTAAAGAAAAACTATCCCACAAATTATGAAAGGGTTAAACACATTGAACACAATTCTGTGCTTTAAAAATATTTTTTCAGTTGACCAAATGAACATTCTCCCAGGGAGTGTCGTAAATTCTGTGAGCAACAAACATTTTTGGACATATCTTCTTAATCTATATATATATATATATATATATATATATATATATATATATATATATATATATATATATATATATATATATATATATATATATATATATTTCATAAATTCGAGGTGTGTCTATATGAAAGATAAATTTCGGTTTTCTACTATATTCCTCCGTTTAACTCAAAATTTTAATAATTTTGACATATAGGCCTGACCGTTCTTCGAAGAGAAAAGGGCTGTTCCTGGGCTGAAAATTTGTGTAATGACATTAACTGTCAAATTGTAACGTTCGGCGGCAAATTTGAATTTTTTGAAATTGATTCAAAAGTGTTTGTCTATTTTTAAATTAATTACTGCGTGTACATAAAATATTTTAATCAATAAATAGTCTGAACAAAAATAAAAAACCTTGAAAGATTGCCTACATAAACATAAAATATACAACATAATAATTCATATAAACAAATTCGCAAAACATAAAAGGAACTTCCGTTTGACGTTTTCTCAACATTTAAACATAATATCAAAATAAAATAAAAAGAAGACGAAACAATTTCTTGTACAAGAAATAGGGTAGTCAAAAACGGCTCTTAGTTTACTCTAAAGGTTCACATCAAACTGTAAACCATAGAGACAGTAATTTGTCTATGCTTTAACCTGTCTACACAATGAACAAGTGTTATGTGCTATCAGCTGCCGCACCACAGATCAGTAGGTGGTTTGTGAACCGCACCGAGATGAGTTTTGGTGAATAATTTTTCAATTGTAGTAATGATGTAACGATAGCACCTAAATTGTAATGGAATCATTACAGCTGTAATGACAAGAAGAACCCTAATACAAACATAGTGCAACCTTGAGTCTAAAAGCACAGCGACTAGGTAAGCGACGCGGATTCTCTTTTGTCGTGTATCGTGTGTGGTTTATGGTAGTGAAGCCAAACATAGTAAAGATGTTGACAGTTGACGCTGTACTAAGCGACGAGACAACCGTGGCGATGCTCGTCGAGATAAAAATTAGATTTATTGTCGCGTTGATACTTGATGGTTCTGCATTCTTTTCAAGTTTTGACAAATAAACTGACTTTTTGTACAGTGTCTTCGTGTAGATGGACTGTAACTATACACTGGATGATTTTAACTATACAAAGTAACAGAAAAACAAATTATAATAAACATTTTAACCGATGAAAATAAAAGTACATATTGTGATTCTGTGGAATCTGGCCAGCTGGCACTAGCACATAAGCTACACAGGGCCGCACTAAGGTGGGGTTGACTAAACTTGCCCCCGGCCTTGAAAGTCCTAGGCTAGATTTCAATGGCAAGAGGACAAAGTCTGGTCACTGCACGGGTAACTTCACTAGCCGCAGTTTTCACTGAGGCAACGAGATTAATACGGTTCTTGCATGGTATTAGTTTAACGATCCGTCCCAAACGCCATCTTGTGGGTGGCATGTTATCCTCTCTTATCAAGACTAATTGTCCAAATCTAGGCTTCCAGAAGACTTTTTCCATTTGAGTCTCTGTTGTAGCTCGTTAACGTATTCCCGGCTCCATCTAGTCCAGAAATGCTCGGACATTTTTGTAAAAGCTGATTCGGTTTTCTTTGATATTGCTGATTGGTAATTCGGGAATTGCTTCCATTGCTCTTCCAATTAGAAAGTGGGAAGGAGAGAGACAGGTCAAATCGTCGGGATCAGTTTTTAAAGGAGTAAGAGGACGAGAATTGAGCACCGCCTCGATTCGGATGAGTAACGCTTGAAAATAATAAAAAAACAACTTATGGTCGCCATTGTACGGTTGAGAAGGTATTTTAAACTTCTCACCCCTGCTTCCCAAATACCTCCAAAATGTGGCAAATTTGCCGGAATGAGATGCCACTCATGTGTGAACGAGAAGCCTCGTCGATCATCTCGTGGCTGTGGTTTTTTAAAAAGAAACTCATTTCCAACATTTCGAGGGTTTGCTCTGACAAAATTGGTTCCGTTATCGGAGAATAACTGAGCTCGCTTGCCACGACGGCTTACAAACCGATAAAATGTTTGTATGCAATCTTCAGAGCTAAGAGTTCTAAATGTATGGCCCAGATACTGAAGCAGACAAATAGCGCTATCCAACATTTGATATCCTTGCCACCGCGACCCCGTCTATCTTTCAACCAAAACGGCCCAGCGTAATCAACTCCTACAACACTAAATGGAGCTGTCGGTTGAGCTCTTGCCGCCGGTAGATCACCCATAATAAGTTGAGTTTTTGAGCCACTGAATCTGACACACCATACACATTGCTTCACAATTTTTCGCGCGAAACCGCGACCCGACAAAGGTGACTCTGATCGTAGATAATAGAAGTTGTGTTCCAGCATGACACACCCGTTTATGTGTATATTAAAATATTAATTTAGTAACGTAATGCTTAGTCCAAAGTAGTAAGGGGTGCTTCTTTGAATATGGAAAGTCCGAATTTGACAATCTACCTCCAACTCTTATCAAACCATTTTGATCCATGAATGGATGTGAACATAAACTATGACAATTAGAAGGCAACCGTCAGATAACGAAATAATATTCGAGTATCGGGTTTGTTCTTACAATTTTTTAATAATCTCAGGGTCCATGCAACGGTTCTTTTTAATTTTAAAAAATTGGAAAAACGGTCAAAGGGATAAGAATCTCCTTTGGACGTTGAAGAATGTGGTACGAAGTTCTGGTAAATCGATGACCGGTGCATGCGTGTTTGGCCAATGCGAAGTATTTCTTGCCAGCCACTGTGGACCATGGAACCAAATGCGTTATCCAAAGATGGTGCATGCCTCCATTCAATGTTGAACGTTAATTTCTGAATTTCTACCACTCGATTGGCTTCGAATGGTTTAAACAAATGTGAGGATGCGCGTAACCATCTCAATACTATCGTGGAATAGGACCAGCAAAAGATTTGATCAATTTTAATGTCAATTGATTTTGACACCTTTTATAATAATTGAGCCAATATTAGTGCCGCGCATAGTTCTAGTCGTGGCATTATTAAATATTTAATATATACGATTTGGCGCATAGCAAGTTAGACAATCACATTCCTAAATTGTCTTCTGACACGACATATACGGACGCGCCGTAACTATTCTGAAAAGCATCAGCAAAACCGTGTAACGAGTTATGTTTACATTATTTAAGATTTCTAAATTCGAGTACGATTCTAACCAAGAAATACGTATGTGATCAGGAATCGGATGATCCCAGCTTAATTTTTCGCACCATAATTTTTGTAATAGCACCTTTACCACAATAATGCAAGGGTCAAAGATAGTAGCAATACTGAAAATAATGACAAGTTTGGTTATCACCTTTTGAGTAATATTAGGTTGATTTATTTTATACTTTAAAATATCAAGCGAGCTGTTCCATGACAATTCCAAAATTGAATTTTCTTGCTCTTTATTAGAGTAAAACTCTACTAGCGTATTTTCGGATTCTAAATTGCGGATAACGTACTGATCATTTGAATTCCATTTTCTTAATTCAAACCCACGTTTAAATAAAATTTTATTAATGTTACAACATGTGTATTCGGCTTCTTGTTGAGTATCTACGCATGTTAATAGATCAACTACGTACATGTCGTTTCGAATTATGTTTGCAATTAATGGAAAATCGCTCTCGCATTCTTTTGCAACCTCGGAAAGGTAACGTATAGCTAAAAAACTAGCGGCGGTGGTTCCGTAGGTAACGGTATTCAACTGAAACGTTTTAACGTGATCATCAGGATTGGAACGCCAAATTATTTTCAGGATTGATAAATTCCTGTCGGTACATCATTTTAATGTCACTCGACAAGACAATGTTTCGTGTGCGAAAACGTAGGATAATGGATAATAAATCCTGTTGGATTGTTGGACCAGACATTTGAATGTCGTTCAATGATAGTCCTGTAGTACTTGGACTAGACGCGTTAAAGAAATCACGCAACTTAGTAGTATTGCTTGACTCCTCTAATACACCGTGGTGAAGCATAAAAAAGCCGATGTTGCTGTCGTCTTCGGATTTTACTTGAGGCATATATCCCAGCTGCTCATAAATTTCCAGAAAATCTGTGTATAACTTTCTTAACTTATCATTAGCCACGAGCTTGCGTTCTATGATAAATAGATGGTTTTAAAGATTAAAACTAACTTTTTCGCATCTGTGGCCCTGAATAATATTCTATCATAAAATTGTCACTTGTATACACTTCGGGGATGTATCGTGCTAAAAAAAACGAAATTTGTCCAAAAATAACCAAAAATGTAGTATATCTGGATTTATAGGACCCGCTGTACAATATTCAATCATAAAATTGGTCACTTGTAAACACTCTGGAGGCTGTATCTTACTGACAAACTGAAAATTCTCCAAAAACGACAAAAATTTGGTACTTCAAGTACCATAGAACCCGGTGTACTGACTTTAGTGAGCTGAATATCAATAGTATTCATCTTTGAGACGCT
This sequence comes from Galeruca laticollis, assembly GCA_963921935.1. Taxonomy (NCBI): domain Eukaryota; kingdom Metazoa; phylum Arthropoda; class Insecta; order Coleoptera; family Chrysomelidae; genus Galeruca; species Galeruca laticollis. The sequence continues at coordinate 119,716,455 of OY998180.1, forward strand.
CTGAATAATATCCAATCATAAAATTGGTCACTTGTATATACTCCGGAGGCCGTATCGTGATAACAAACTTAAATTTCTCCAAAAATCCTCAACTTCCCTAAACTTGGAAAGCTGTTCCTGGACGTCGACGTTTCTGGAATAGTTGCAACGAGATTTCGTACTGTTTGATAGCTGCAGCCCGCCCGCAACTACACAGCCAAGATGGGTGTTGTGTAAGATATGGCTAGGAAACCCGATATTAATTTAGCCCACGCTTAAAAGCAACCAAAAATTTCTGCCCCTAGTAATATGTCGATGGGTAACGGAGAATAGAAATCTAAGTCGGCTAGCTCAATGCTTGAAGGAATCTGTAATTTTTCTATATCAATGGATGTTTCGGGTAAATCGGAAGTTATTTTATCTAGGACAAAACATGATATATTAAATGCATGATCATTATTTATTGACTGAATTTTCAAATCGCATTCATGTTTAACGTATGAAATTTTTTCGCTTATACCGGAGACAGTTAAATTCGTCTTTGTTTTTTTCGCATAAATTTGCAGTAATAAAACTAAATTGAGAGCCACAATCTAATAGTGCTCGGACTACCAAAAAGCTATTATTTTTGTCAAATGCCTTTACCTTAGCTGTGTATAATATCGTTTGCTGAGTGGTTGCTATGCCACAATTAGTAAAGCTCGCATTATTAGTTTCTAATTGTGCATTTTCGCTTATATCGCTTTCTTGACACACATGGGATGCTGTTCCCGCGTGTTCTCTACCATGGTCATGTAGGATTGTATTATGATTTGCTCCGCAAATCTTACATCCGGACCAATTGCAGTCCTTAGTAAGGTGGCTCCTCTTTAGGCAGTTCAAACAAACGTTTAATTCCGTAACTTTATTGACACGATCCTTTGTTTCTAATTTTAAGAAGTCTGGACAATAAAAAATACATTGATCCCTTTTGCAATTGAAACACACGAATTTTATTTTGTTATAATCAAATGTTAAGTGTTATTGGTAATCTGAACTTGGACCCTTTCACTTTAAAAAGTGAAGATGTCTCCACGTATGCGAAATTTCCTCCACTGATCAATATGGACATTGTTGCTTATCTTGCCCTTACTAGAATATTGTTGGATACCACATATGCATATTTTTATCAAATTCAACAACAGATATGCATGTGACAAAGACATTATTTTGTGATTTGGAGTGCTAAAGAACTATTTATAGTGAATATTATTTTGTACTTGTAATTCAATTGATGACAAACGACCTATGACTCTCTGTAATAATGGTAATTGCAAAATAGAATGGTACCACACGGACTGTTTGGGAATGACAAAAGGTCCTCTACACTTCTACGAAACTGTGTTTTATTTTGTTGTGTATACATTTATTTATACTACGTTTCAATATTCGGGAAATAAAATAAATAAAACACATGTTTTCATTGTTTTTGATATTTATTTGTAAAGTGTTAATGCAGAGTTCTACAAAAAATAAGCCTACCATGTGCAAGTCAGTTTGGGAAGAAGAATGACAATTTACAGCGTCACAAAAGATCAGATGTTGTCTTAGCAGCAACTCTTAAGCCACATAATTATTAGTCTAAAAATAAACGGTTTTAAAGATTAAAACTAACTTTCCACATCTGTGGTCCTGAACAATATTGTATCATAAAATTGTCACTTGTATACATTTCGGAGGATGTATCGTGCTAACAAACCGAAATTTCTCCAAAAATAACCAAAAATGTAGTATGTCTGGATTTATAGGACCCGCTGTACTCGTCCTAGTCAGCTGAAAATCAGTACCTAGGGTACATATGTGAGATATCTTGAACAATATTCAATCATAAAATTGGTCACTTTTATACACTCTGGAGGCTGTATCGTGCTAACAAACTGAAAATTCTCCAAAAATGACAAAAATTTGGTACTTCGAGTACCATAGCACCCGTTGTACTGGCGTTAGTGAGCTGAATATCAATAGGGCTCATCTTTGAGACGCTCTGAATAATATCTCATCATAAAATTGGCCACTTATTCTATATACTCCGGAGGCTTTATCGTGCTAACTAACTGAAATTTCCCCAAAATTGTCGTACTTAAAGTACTATAGCACCTGTTATACTGGCTCTGGTGAGCTGAATATCAATAGGGTTCATCTTTGAGACGCTCTGAATAATATTCAATCATAAAATTGGTGACTTATTGAACTCCAGGGGCTGTATCGTGCTAACAATCTGAAATTTCTCAAAAAATTACCAAAAAATCGTACTTCAAGTACCACAGCAACCGTTTACTGGCTCTGGTTAGCTGAAAATAAATAGGGTTATTCTGTGACATGTCCTTAACAATATGCAATCATAAAATTGGTGACTTGTTGCACTCCGGAGGCTGTATCGTGCTAACAAGACATGTAAGGAAAAGTGGCCAACGACGACGACATACACACAGGATTTTTTTTCTAAAAACCGTTTTTTCGTGTTGTTGTTGATGGAAAACGTAAAAATAACTCAAAAAATTTTTTCAAATTTCCACCTTTTTTGGGGTAAACCAATACTTTTCTCGCATATTAGATAGGTTGGGCGGAAAAGTAAAATTGAATAAATCACCATCTATAAAATATGTAAATAAACTGCCCAATTACTCTGAAAAAAAGCTACGGACAGGGGGCTAATTTTTAACCCTTCGTAACTTAACGAGTACTCGCTATTGTCACAATTAACCAATCCGCATACAGTATTCCATGTATTACTGTGGCAACAACGATATTAGCGAGTATTTGTAAGGTTGTGAAGGATCAAGGACTAGCCCCCAGGAGTAGCACAACAAAATTTTGATCCAGTAACAATTTTTTATGCAATACACACACCTCAGAAAATATTAAACAATAGCACATGAATAATAACTTAGGCACATACTTTAATGTTATTGTTACTACAATTTTATTTTGTTCTCTTTTCACCTTCCTTTGAGACCGTTCTAGTTTTTAAAGCATTACTAGTTTTTTTATTTGCGTAATAAAAATTCAATTGAAGTTGAATGTTTTTGCATATCTCACATTAATAAAAGGGACCCAGTAGGGTGACCTACGTCTTTTAGATCTGACGGTTTTACTTTTAGTATGAAATTAATATAATGATTCTTCAGGATTCTGTATTAATAAATAAAAACTCACATTATCCCTCATTCCACGGCTTCCACAATCAACGACATCACAAAAACTAGGCAGTTTAAGGGTCAAAATATTCAAAAATTTTATAATAAAAATAACTGCCCATTCACTTTCGTTAGGGGAGACCGGATTTGGTTACTCATGGGTTGGTTGTCACAGCGGCCATGGCATAACAGAAAACTGAGTGAATGAGTAACTTCGTTGACCGGCGTCGGAGGCTCGCGGTAACACAGTATACAAATACGTTAGGTATACTGTGGTGGTAACAATACCTCTCTTTAGACTTCACCTCAGTCTGCTCTGAGCTTTCGTGACGGAAACACGTGCATTTGTTTTTTTCCCATTGTAAAAGTAATTTTTGTGCATCTTTATTAAGTACCGTAAGTATACCTAAGTTTTGGATATTAGTGCACTTTTTTGTGTATGCCTGATGTTTAGTGTGTGCTTTATAATATGGCTATATAATTTTTTAAATAAATATTCATTTGAACTTATTTTGGGAGGATATTTTGTGAAACGTGGTTTGGCGCCGGTTGTCACGTTGCGGAAGGCCGGTTGTCACTGTGACAACCAGCCCCATGCGTGTATAGAGCTTCTTTTTGTTGTCTTTTTGAGCTTTAGCTGCATTTACGTTTGTTTGTTCCAGGGCTAGCTATAATAATATGCCACGGCAGCATAAAACAAAAACTGCTTGTTACACCAGCAGTAATGCTGCGTGTCCATAAGGTCTGCCGCGAAGGATTTTGAAATTAATTATCGAACCTTAACGAGGTATTGTAAAAAGTTTAGTACCGAAGAGATAAGCAATATAGCCACATCAACACCATCTACAAAAGTGGGCTACCAAAGAAATCGACAGATCTCTAACCATGAGCAGCAACCAGAATTGGAAAAATATTTACTTCTGACTTCAAACATTTATTTTGGGTTGTCTCCTAAGCAGATTCGGAAAATGGCATTCGAGCTTGAGGTTTCCGATAACATCAAAATTCCAAAGTGTTGGGAAACGAACAAGCTAGCTGGCTCCAACTGGTTCAAGTCATTTTTGCAGAGACAGCCTTCTTTGTCCATTAGAACACCTGAGGCGACCAGTCTGGTTCGAGCCACCAGTTTTAACCCACATAATGTCGGAAGTTTTTTCGATAACCTTGAATCCGTAATTAAAGGATATAATTTCCAACCACACAACATATGGAACATGGACGAAACTGGGGTGACTACGGTGCAGAAACCGAACAAAGTTGTTGCTCAAAAAGGATCTAAGCAAGTTGGTGCTATTACCTCGGCCGAGAGAGGCACACTAGTCACCCTAGCTACTGCTGTTTCGGGAGGTGGCAATTCAGTTCCAGCATTCTTCGTTTTTCCGAGGGTGCATTTCAAAGACCACTTCATCAGAGATGGGCCAATTGGCTGCAAAGGAGGAAGTAATCCTTCGAGCTGAATTACATAAGAGCTATTTCTTGAAACATTTCCATAACCATGTGCAATCAACAAAGGAAAAACCATGTCTCTCGCTGTTGGATAATCACAGCTCCATCTATCCATTGAAGGACTAAATTTTGCAAAAGATCATGGCATAATAATGTTATCGTTCCCGCCACACTACACTCATCACTTCCAACCTTTGGACAGGTCGGTGTATGGACCTTTTAAAAAATACGCAATGGACTAATGGATGGTTAATCATCCAGGCCAACAAATGGACGATATACGAAATACCAGGAATAATTGCATAGGCTTTTCCAATGGCAGTTACTCCATCAAATATTCTCGCAGGTTTTAAAACTTGTGGGATCTCCCCATTTAATCGGGACATATTTCAATATCATGATTTCTTGCCATCGTTTGTCACAGATAGGCCAGTAATCACGAATCCTGATGGTGAGACCGTACACAATAGTGCACATAATCAAAACTTTAACACTGACCTCGAACATAACACTGTCACTAGAGAACCTGCAACGATTCCATGTGAGACGCCCGACCTGGATCGGCTGAAAATGAGAGCACTGGCTCTAATGCTCATTCTATGAAGTCACAAAATTTGCCTGGCTGCTCAAAATCAGAGCAATCGCTGCAGCATCACGCTACCAAGAAACTTATCGTGATCACTGGTCCTGGTCCAAGTACTCTGATAGTATCGCCGCTAGCTTTGAAACCCCTACCAAAAGCTCCTCCGCGCAAGTCGCTGAGAGCTGATAGAAGGAAATGTAAATCAGCAATTCTAACAGACACACCGGAGAAGACCTATTTAGAAGAGAAAAAACTAGAACAAGAAGAAAGAAAAAGGAAAGTAACGAAACGTGTTTTGGGTGAGGATAAGGAAGTGAAGAACGGTAATGGAAAGAAGAATGCAAAAGGAAAGGAAGGAAAAAGAATGAAAAAGGAATCAGTTTACGACGAGGAAGGGGATGAAGTGTTTTGCCTGGTATGCGTATCCCCAAGCCCAAAAAATCTGGATTCAGTGCCAAGAATGCAAGTTATGGACTCACGAAGCTTGCACACCTGGGCTGCCATATTACATTTGCCAGAACTGTGATTCAGAGTATTCAGACTGATTCTTTAGACTGGCTAGATATATTTTTTGTTTTCGTTACCGTATTCTTAGGTCTCCAGTTTGTTTGATAGCGAAAGCTTAGTTTGTTTTTTTGTTATATGAGTATAGTTTTTATTATCGTTAACCTATTTTTTTATGGAAGTTTGTTTTATTTTTTATTATGTATAAAACATTTTTCGTTATTTTCTTGGGCACAATAGGTAATTAAGTACCTACAACCATCTTTCCTCAATAAAAGTTGGTTCGATTTGAATAAATATATTTATTTCCCCTTTAATTTATCATGTGACCACCTACCCTACACGATGTGACAACTATCCCTGACACGGGGTTATAAGTCTCACTTTTTCTTTTCCATAAAAATTGTAATATTTCCTTAGTGGGTTATGTTAAACAAAAAACCTTAAGGTCCTTAGAAACTAGAACGAATGCACTATCTATTGATATATAAATTCTATTGCTAATTAAACTAAGAAAGCGAGGGCAATAAACAAAAGAAATAAAATGTGATTTCCAACCCCGGTCTCCCCTATAATAATCCCTTTGTTTGTCCTCTGGACGCCATTGAACAGCTGATGATGACATTAGCGTAGAGTACCCTATAGCATATGTTTAGGTTAGATAACTCTTTTATTCAAATTATATTGTTATTCATACCTATTTTAGCTGGAATCGAATATATCTCTTAGTAAAAGTCTTAGTGTATATCTAATTACCTAACTCAGCAGTTATATTCAAAATATAAGGGAATAATATCTGGCCCAAAATGTATCTAAATGGCTAGTTATGTTTGTTTGGATACAAAATTGACATAACCTAAGATTATAACGTTACCACTAATACCGCGTATTGAGCATATACGTAATAAATAAAATATACTGCTAACTACCTATATCTCCAATAAGCGAAATGCGTTCCATTAGGAGTGAGAGGTCCGACTACACTCTGTGTGGCCATGTTAGTTATGCGCAAGTGCTGTATTTGCCGCCTGTAATATTTTTAAACGAAGATATTTGAGTCAACAAAAACTTCGTGTCTGATTTTTAATCTGACCAAATAAAGTGCAATTATGTAATTACATTTTATTTCACTTCTAACATAAATCTGAAATAACGTCTATTATAGTTGTCTAGGTTACTTCAAAAGGAATAGAAATGAAGTAGATAAACATGAAATGTATAGTGAGCACATAACCAATTAGAGTTATTATTTTTATAAATCATTTCTTCGATATCTACACACTAATAGCCATACATATTGACAAATTAAATGACGATGGAGTACCCCATGGGATTATTTGTTTTTAAACGGAATTTATTTTTATATACCTGTAGACCTATGAAAATTTAAATTAGGACCAATCTCATTACATAAAAAGCACCGTTGTGGAAACATAGTTTTTAATAAAAATCTTAATAAAAGAAACATGTAAAAATCACAACACAATGATAAAACAAATAACAAAATCACTAAACATCCAAACCACATCCTAATTTTACCAAAGAATATTCTTTGATTTAACTATGCTGTGTCCAAACAAACAACCATAGAGAGAATAAAATATATTATTTGTCTATGCTAACAACCTTTGCCACCCCTCTGAAGGTCTAAAAGCGTCAAAGCGGGAATGATACAGCCAATGATATTAAACAATGCAACATCTCGTGACTCGCATGCGCGTATTGATCTTGGCCACCGACGGTGCAGACATATATATGTCGGCACTCTGATGATCGCCAGGCTTCCCGTACCGCTAGGCGCAGTATATTTTATTTATATGTATATGGTATTGAGTTTGGATCGGTGTTGCCACCACCCAATGAAGAAATTATCGTGCAGTGCTGACAGAATTATCTATTTTTCTTGAAAATTATGTTACAATGTTTTTTATTATTTTTTTTTGATGAGAGAAACAAGTCATGCTTATTTTATTTTTAATCGCAAAAAAAGCAGACAACAACAAAAAACTTAAATCGATAGACTAAAATTATTCGTTATCAAAATGAATATCAATATTTTCATCTTCATCATGTTTATACGACGTTATGGATCCCCTGTAGTCGAGGGGGGATTCTCCGTTCCGAGAAGCAAAAAACGTTTTAGAAGTACGATAATGTTTACATAGATGATGCTTTGACTTGATTGAAATGTAGCTTTGTTTTTAATTGCCAAGAGGGGTCAACACTAATTAAATAAAATAATTAAAAAATTTTCATTGAAATTTACTGTTTCGACCCCCAATTAATTTTTTTGTTGAATTGGTTTGGTACAGTAAGAAGAAAACCTGCAAAGAAATTTAAAAGATTAAAATTCATAGATTTAAAAAATATGTTACAATTATTGATTATGTTCACACATTCGCTTAAGTCAATTTTATGGAAAAATTATTTCACAATTCTATAATTATGTTACAAGTGGCAAGTTAAGGCCCTGAATACGATGACCCAGCGCCACGGAACCCGCTGACGCTGCACCGATAACGAAGTTATAAATACAAATGTTAATGTACACTTTTACTCTTTATGTCAGATTAGTTGTTGAATAAAGTAGTCATTATAATAATTTTCGCTTTTTAAAAACATTCTTTTCGGAACTACAAACTTCACTGGCGCAGTCAGTAGGATTTTCCGGAAAATTACACGAGTTTCGCGAGTAGTTTGTTCGTTTCTACGATTAACCGGAAAAACCGAACTTTTTCCTGTAGTACAAAAGCCTAGATTCGAAGGTATATCGGGTCAAAAGTATTAGTTACTACAAGAACTGTGAAAGTGTTCCAAAGAAGAAGAAAAACGAAAAAGCAGTTAATCCAAGTCCTGGGTGAAGAACAAAAATCGTCCGATCCTATAGGCAGTAGATGTAAGAAGTAAGAAAATTATGAAAATCGTCAGTTTTGCGTAAGTGCTAATCCTTTTTAAACATTTATTCCTCATATATATATATATATATATATATATATATATATATATATATATATATATATATATATATATTTTATAATAGTATTTATAATCGAGAAAAATAAAATAATAAGAAATAATTCATATACACTAAAGAAATATAAGTTAACAAAGTTTTATTGTTTCATGACAGAAGATTATAGAGATCTTAATTTGAGTAGTCTTTTCGAAGTAATTCAATTCAATTCAATTCAAATTCAATAGAATCAGAAATGGCTCAACCTAATTACCAATTATTAAAGTTATACTTAGATTCGATTCCACCATACGATGGTAATACATACTCTTACTATATTATTAGGTAATTGCGAAAGTTTAATTAATACTTTTGCAAGTCAAACTGATAATGCTTTGAATAATTTTTTGTTAAGAGCGATTTTAGGCAAATTGACAGCACAAATACTAATAGGTTCACGAATTGAGCTAACTACCTGGCAATTAGTAAAAGCCGCGCTTAACCTTAGTTTTGGTGATCAGAGAGACATAGATTGTTTGATACAAGACTTAATAGCGTTAAGGCCTTCGAAAAATGAAGCACCGTATATACATTTGGCGTGCGTTGTCAAGACGCACGGAGCTTAATCGTTTCCAAATTAAATTCTTTAAATTTACCTGCAGCCGAGAGAACAGTGAGACTAAAAAGTTATGATGATTTATCGCTAAAAACGTTTATTAGAGGTTTACCGTTTCCAATTCAAACAAATGTTAGGTTAAGAAATCCAGACAGTTTGGAAAAAGCAATGAGTTTGGTTATAGAGGAAGACAATTTTCTTTACTCGACCCAGAGATCAAATAATTTAAATACTCAAAATAATTTTAAACCATCATCTAGATTCACTCCTGCGAGAAATAATTCAAACTTTGCTAATAGAAACTCAAACATAAATGCAAATTTCAATCTACGCACATTTTCTTCGCAGCCACGTCCGAATTTTCAATCAAATTTCTCACAGTCTCCAATAATGTTTCAAAACTCGATACCACGTCAGTCTCATCCTTCGCCTCTATTTAGACCACAGAATACGTTTACTAATAACTCTTTCAACAGAAATCCCAATAATCATTTTGTACCACGTCAACATAATTTCCAAAAATTTTATAATAATTCTGCAATCCAACAAAGAAATCATAACCAATCCTTTAATCGTCCTTTTTTTCAAAATCAATATAAACCCGAACCGATGGACACGTCATCAGCAAATACTTCCTTAAAATCAAAACCCCAACCAAAATTCACCGCCAATGAATTATTTAACCAAGAGGTTAACCAAGTTCAATTTGAAAATCCATTCGAACCAGATCAACTTGATTATTTTAATTATCAACATTTACACCCAGATGATTCTCCAGAAACTCAATACCCCTATCATGATAACAATTTTCAAGAAAACAGTGTTAATGCTTATAAACAAGATAATCTGCCGTATATTATAATTCCTGAAATAAATGCTAGATTCTTGATAGACACCGGTAGTGCAAAAAGTTTAATAAACCCTGATTTAGCACATAAGTATTATAAAAAATTTATTTTCAAAGAGAAATTTAATATACAAACGGCGCATAATATTTCTTTTCACGACGAAGTAGCTAAAATACCAGTTTTTAGTATTTTTAATGTAGAACAATATCATAAATTTTATCTTTTTAAGTTTAGCGAGAATTTTGAAGGAATAATAGGAGAATATTTACTCGAACAATTAAAAGCAACTATAAATGTTAACACAAGAGAGATGTCTACCCCTTACGTTACTGTACCTATTATTTTCCAGCCAAATAATAATAATAAACAATATCAATCAATAAAAAATTATCGTATCGTTATACCAGGTAGAATACAACAGGTTGTAAAAGTACCTGTTACCCAACGCAATGGGATAGGTATTTTAGAATACCAAAATTTTGGTAATGGTATTGAAATGTCCAAAGCTTTAGTCAACGTTGGTAATAATTATGTTATAACTACTATTACTAATGTCAATGAAAATTCTGTGAAGCTAGAAATTTCAGAACCATTTAATATAGAACCAATAGATTTAGTCCACGTTAACTGTATAGAAAAAATGGAAACTGATTAAATAATATCCGAACATTATGATAGATTGCTTAAAAATAATTTAAAAAATATCATTGATCATTGTAATGCGGAAGAGAAAAACGCTATTAAAAAATTACTTTTTGAATATAGGGATATATTTTATTGCGAGGGTACTCCTTTAACTTTTACAAATCAGATAAAACATAAAATCAAACTAAAAAACGAATCTCCAGTTTATACAAAGTCATATCGCTTTCCTGAAGTTCATAAAGACGAAGTTAGATCACAAATTTCTAAATTGTTAGAGCAAGGTATAATACAGGATAGTAATTCTCCATTTTCGAGTCCAATCTGGATTGTGCCCAAGGCCTTTAATCCCGCCACTGGCAAACGCTCTTGGAGAATGGTAATTGATTATCGGAAGCTAAATGAGCAAACAGTAGATGATAAGTATCCAATACCTCTCATTACAGATATTTTAGATAAATTAGGTAAAGCAAATTATTTTTCCACTATAGATCTTTGTTCAGGCTTTCATCAAATCCAAGTATGTGATGAAGATGTAGAAAAAACTGCCTTCAGCACGGAAGAAGGGCATTACGAATTTAAAAGAATGCCTTTCGGTTTGAAAAATGCTCCTTCCACCTTTCAAAGAATAATGAATTCAGTTTTAAGAGGTTTACAAAATCAAATTTGTGTTGTTTATCTTGATGATATATTAATATATAGTACATCATTACAAGAACATATAGAACGTTTAAAAAAGTTATTTGAAAGACTTAGGCAAAGTAATTTAAAAGTACAATTAAATAAGTCGGAATTTTTGCAAAAATCTGTTAAATATTTAGGTCACGTTATTACTCCGGATGGTATCAAACCCAACCCTGAAAAAATTTCTGCAACTAAAAATTTCCCAATACCTCGAACTACGAAAGATATTAAAAGCTTTTTAGGTCTTATTGGTTATTACAGGCGATTTATTCGAGACTTTGCAAAAATAACTAAGCCGCTTACCAAATGTCTTAAGAAAGGAGCTCAAATCATACATAACGACGAATTTATTAATTGTTTTAACGCTTGCAAGGAAATACTTATTAATGACCCTGTACTCAGATTTTAATAAACCCTTTGTGCTAACTACTGATGCAAGCATTTTCGCTATCGGAGCTATTTTGTCCCAAGGTGACGTCCCCCGTGACCGACCAGTGGCATACGCCTCTAGAACACTTAATGAAACTGAAACCCGGTACTCTACTATCGAAAAAGAACTTTTAGCAATAGTTTGGGCATGCAAACATTTCCGCCCTTATTTGTATGGCCGCCCTTTTCTGATCTACACAGATCACAAGCCTTTAACTTGGCTCTTTAGTCTTAAGGAGCCTAACTCAAAATTATTTAGATGGCGCCTGCGTCTCGAAGAGTACGACTACAAAATTATATATAAAAAAGGTAAAGTCAATGCCAACGCGGACTGTCTATCGCGCATAACGATAAACGCTTTGGAAGACGAATCGATAATCAATAATCCAGGCGATATCGATCTAGACATCTTAGACAACCTCAGAGATTTAGCGAATATTTTGTTGGTGAAGATCACGAAGAACAACCTTCCCCTAGTAAAACCGCGCCCAAAATCAATATATTAGAAAATAAACAAGTCAAACCTCCCGACAAAATACTAGAAAATATTAACGAACATGACAATGACCTTATGACACAACACTCTAATGCCGACGATTCAGGAAATAACGGAATTCCTATACTTGACGAAATAATTAATAACAAAACACATCAAATCTTAGTATTTCCAAATTTATATAAAAAACTAGACGTTGCGGACTCGACTTATGAAAATAAAAAAATAGTAACTGTGAAAATTCCTGAAAATGATTCAAATAATTTTATTTTTACATTTTTATTAAAGTATACTGATAGCAAAACCACTTATCATATTTATTTCCACAAGGACAAATTTTACAAAGAGTTTTGTAACGTATATTCACAATATTTCAACGAAACCGGACCCAAACTAATAAAATGTACCAAACAAGTAAATACTATAACAAATGAAGAAGAACAGTTACTTTTAATAAGAAATCATCACCAAAGTAAAACAAACCACATGGGAATTAACGAAACCGTAGAATACTAAAAAGAAATTATTATTGGAAAAATCTAAAATCAACAGTAACTAATTTTATTAATGCTTGTAACATTTGTCAAAGATCTAAATATGCTAGAAAAACCCCTTACGTGCCGCTTATGTTAACATAATCAGCTACTAAACCGTTTCAAATTGTACATGTAGATGTATTCACATTCGATGGAAAATTATACTTAACACTCACAGATGCTTTCTCAAAATTCGCACAAGCAATTTTTATTGAAGGTAAGACCGCAGATCATAAGTAGAGCTCTAATTAAATATTTTACAACTTTTGGTGTTCCACAAACTTTAGTTCTAGACAAAGGAACCGAATTTAATAATCAAACGGTTAAAGATATACTGCTCACCATGAGTCCAACTCAATAGCAGAACGTTTACATTCGACACTAATCGAACAATTACGCATATTACAGGAAATTTACCCCGATGAAAAAGGCAATTTAATGGACTATGCTATACTATACTCGATAGTCGAAATTCTGTAAAGTGACTCATCGCTCTTACTGTCCATAAAATCAGTTGCAGAAGCGAACTTCATGAGCGCATCATTTTTGAAGGGTTCTTAATAGTCCTAAATAAAAAATAAATAGAAAATGTTCTTGTACGCTCTGGCGTTTAAATTTGAGAGAACAGAAATACGAAATTATTATGGTAGGTATCATTATGTATATACAGGGTGTTACCAAGAATAATACACATTTTTAGGGATGAGCTATAATAAGATGTATATAAAAAAGTCGATAGTCGAAATTCTGTAAAGTGACGTCATCGGTTATCTACCGATTTAAAGTGAACTCCATGAGCGTATCATAGTTTAAGGGTGCGAATACTGAAATATCTGGAATTTCAATTTTTAACATTTGAAATAATAACTTATCACAAGTTGTTCATAAGTAAGTTAAAACAAAATAAAAAAATGTTTAAAAGTCAATTCCAACTTACTACTACTAAAACTAAAAAAAAGACCAAAATAAATTACCAATAAGTATAGGTATGTTGCGAGGTCACTTTTAAAATGTCTGACTAACTGGAAGCGGTATCACTCCCTGACGACTCCTCAGAATCATCGCTTTCTCCTCCTATATCGATAATGAGTGGTTCCGTCATTACTTCTACACGTATGTCTAAATCCCAAAACTTTATTTCTTCTTTTAATACGTGTTGAATACATTTACGTTAACTCTCAGCAGTAACGGTATGCAGCGCCTCGTCAAACAGTTTCTCAACGTCAGCCATTTTGAATGTACTGTTTTTTCTCGCAACATAATTTTTCACTTGGGCCCAAACCAGCTCGATGGGGTTTAACTCACAGTGGTAGGGAGGAAGTCTAACAACTGAGACGTTGAAATCTTTCGCCATTTCATCGACAACGTACTTAATATAACTGCTTTTATGTTTCCGTACGAGAGATAATAATTCAACTTTTAGCATTGCCTCGTTGTGCGGAATGCTTTTACTCTCTAACCAATCAATTATAACCCTCTTGCGGCTAGCTGAAGTAGGTATTTGCTCCAGTCGACGAGAGTGGTATGAAGCATTATCCATAACTATCACTGAACCAGGAGTTACCTTTGTTAAAATTGATCTAAACCATGTTTCAAACCGGTTACCATCCATCTCTTCATGGTAATCGACAGTTTTTTTGGACTGAAAACTTAGTAATCCACCTTCTACAAATCCTTCCTCGCTGCCAATGTGAGTGATAATCAGTCGACGTCCTTTCCCAGAGGGAGCTTTTAAACCGGAAGAGAAACCCTCCATAAAGGCTTGTCGATTGCTTCGTATATTCATGTCTTGCCACACTTTTGACACAGTGTGGCCTTCATTTAACCATGTTTCGTCAAGATAATATATGTGCCGTCCTTCGTTACGAAACTGTCGTATCTGTTTTAAATAATTTCTCCTCCATTCCACAATGTCATTTCGTTCAATTAAGGCACTGTTTCTACTTCTTGTTTGGTAACGAAAATTCATTAATTTTAAAGTTCGTCTCAAAACTTTATCACTGATGTTTGGTAAAGTATCATTAGCTTCTATTACCTTGCTCAATTTAGCTACCGAGGGGATTTCATTCCTAAAATAAAAAGAATGTATTTCCCTACGTATAGCATTCCGTGTTTGGTCGTCCAAAACAATTTTCTTTCTTCCCCTACTTTCCGGTTTACAGTTTTCACCTCGTTCTCTTGTCAAAGATCCGTCCCGCGATTTCTTTAGAATATTGTATATAGTACTCTCAGAAACTTTAGTTAAATAACTGCACTTAATCACAGCGTCACTAACACCCAACTGTTTGTCCATGGCACGCAGTCCTTCGTACACATTTAATATGAGGACTTTTTCTTCACGAATTAAATTGTTACGACGCCGTTTTTTATCGCCAACACCGCTACACTCCGCCATTATTGTCACTAAATATACCGATATAAATATTACAATAAATACCAATAATAACCGATTTATCACACAAAACCACAACACAAATACTGATGTTACGCTCATGAAGAGAATAAACACCTCACATAACTGTTTACTATCACTGTCTCATTCGCGTAGCTCGATCTATCTATCTCGTTCTCAAAGCCGGAACATTGAAGCGACTCTCCAACATTGTCAAATCGGCGAGTTTTTCACAACAAACTTTGCGTTCAAGAAATATACATAAACACTTTATTTCACATTTCAAGTAAACTAATTATTATTAGTCTGCTTGAAATTTGAAATAAATATATTAAATTGGTATTGACTTAATTACATTGCATCTTTTGTACCTGAAATATTGACACAATGGATTTGAAGTGTATTTATAAAATACAGCATTTCTCTCTAGAATACATATGGCAACTGCGCTTTAACCAAAGTGTTGATTAGATAGCTCTGACTCACTTTACACAATTTCGACTATCGAGTATAGGCTACAATAATACTATACATAGCTCAACTAATTTTACGCCATTTGAACTCACTTTCGGACAAACTGACACACGAAATCCCAACGAAATATTTGACTCACATTCATTTTATAACGATTATGCCGAAAAACTGAAACATGTATATGACAAGGTAAATGAGACACTGACTGACAAAAAGCAAAAAGTAATTACGAAACGTAACGATCAAGGTGACGATAACCCGGAATTCAAACTTAATCAAATTGTTTACAAACAAAACCCTGGACGACGTAACAAAAAAGACAAAGTATTTTTAGGCCCTTACCAAATAACTGAACAATTATCTAGAAACCGCGTAGAAATTACTAGACAGTTTAATAGAAACAAGAAAGAAATAGTACATATTAAAGAACTAAAAAAAAACCCAGGTGTCTAGCCAGGGCTCTTTGATATTTTAATTAGAGAACGTAAATTCCGTTCGAATTGAAATATTGAAGACTTCCAGGTGTCTAGCCAGGGCTCTTTGATATTCTAATTCCCGGATCTCAACCGTTAGTATTCATTCCCGATTTCCAAATTTGCGTTTCGGTTGAAATATTGAAGCCTTCCAGGTGTCTAGACAGGGCTCTTTGATATTTTAATTCCCGGATCTCAACCGTTAGTATTCATTCCCAATTTCCAAATTTGCGTTTCGGTTGAAATATTGAAGACTTCCAGGTGTCTAGCCAGGGCTCGTTGATATTTTAATTAGAGGACGTAAATTCCGTTAGAATTGAAATCTTGAGGACTTCCAGGTGTCTAGCCAGGGCTCTTTGATATTTCAATTACCGGATCTCAACCGTTAGTATTCATTCCCGATTTCCAAATCTGCGTTTCGGTTGAAATATTGAAGACTTCCAGGTGTCTAGCCAGGGCTCTTTGATATTTTAATTAGAGAACGTAAATTCCGTTCGAATTGAAATCTTGAGGACTTCCAGGTGTCTAGACAGGGCTCTTTGATATTTTGATTCCCGGATCTCAACCGTTAGTATTCATTTCCGATTTCCAAATTTGCGTTTCGGTTGAAATATTGAAGACTCCCAGGTGTCTAGCCAGGGCTCTTTGATATTTTAATTAGAGAACGTAAATTCCGTTCGAATTGAAATATTGAAGACTTCCAGGTGTCTAGCCAGGGCTCTTTGATATTCTAATTCCCGGATCTCAACCGTTAGTATTCATTCCCGATTTCCAAATTTGCGTTTCGGTTGAAATATTGAAGCCTTCCAGGTGTCTAGCCAGGGCTCTTTGATATTTTAATTCCCGGATCTCAACCGTTAGTATTCATTCCCAATTTCCAAATTTGCGTTTCGGTTGAAATATTGAAGACTTCCAGGTGTCTAGCCAGAGCTCGTTGATATTTTAATTAGAGAACGTAAATTTCGTTCGAATTGAAATCTTGAGGACTTCCAGGTGTCTAGACAGGGCTCTTTGATATTCTAATTCCCGGATCTCAACCGTTAGTATTCATTCCCGATTTCCAAATTTGCGTTTTGGTTGAAATATTGAAGACTTCCAGGTGTCTAGCCAGGGCTCGTTGATATTTTAATTCCCGGATCTCAACCGTTAGTATTCATTCCCGATTTCCAAATTTGCGTTTCGGTTGAAATATTGAAGACTTCCAGGTGTCTAGCCGGGGCTCTTTGATATTTTAATTAGAGAACGTAAATTCCGTTCGAATTGAAATCTTGAGGACTTCCAGGTGTCTAGACAGGGCTCTTTGACATTTTAATTCCCGGATCTCAACCGTAAGTATTCATACCCGATTTCCAAATTTGCGTTTCGGTTGAAATATTGAAGACTTCCAGGTGTCTAGCCAGGGCTCTTTGATATTTTAATTAGAGAACGTAAATTCCGTCCGAATTGAAATCTTAAGGACTTCCAGGTGTATACACAGGGCTCTTTGATATTTTAATTCCCGGATCTCAACCGTTAGTATTCATTCCCGATTTCCAAATTTTCCTTTCGGTTGAAATATTGAAGACTTCCAGGTGTCTAGCCAGGGCTCTTTGATATTTTAATTAGAGAACGTAAATTCCGTTCGAATTGAAATCTTGAGGACTTCCAGGTGTCTAGACAGGGCTCTTTGATATATTAATTCCCGGATCTCAACCGTTAGTATTCATTCCCGATTTCCAAATTTTCCTTTCGGTTGAAATATTGAAGACTTCCAGGTGTCTAGTCAGGGCTCTTTGATATTTTAATTAGAGAACGTAAATTCCGTTCGAATTGAAATATTGAAGACTTCCAGGTGTCTAGCCAGGGCTCTTTGATATTTTAATTCCTGGATCTCAACCGTTAGTATTCATTCCCGATTTCCAAATTTGCGTTTCGGTTGAAATTTTGAAGACTTCCAGGTGTCTAGCCAGGGAGGGCTCTTTGATATTTTAATTCCCGGATCTCAACCGTTATTATTCATTCCCGATTTCCAAATTTGCGTTTCGGTTGAAATATTGAAGACTTACAGGTGTCTAGCCAGGGCTCTTTCATATTTTAATTCCCGGATCTCAACTGTTAGTATTCATTCCCGATTTCCAAATTTGCGTTTCGGTTGAAATATTGAAGACTTCCAGGTGTCTAGTCAGGGCTCTTTGATATTTTAATTAGAGAACGTAAATTCCGTTCGAATTGAAATATTGAAGACTTCCAGGTGTCTAGCCAGGGCTCTTTGATATTTTAATTCCTGGATCTCAACCGTTAGTATTCATTCCCGATTTCCAAATTTGCGTTTCGGTTGAAATTTTGAAGACTTCCAGGTGTCTAGCCAGGGAGGGCTCTTTGATATTTTAATTCCCGGATCTCAACCGTTATTATTCATTCCCGATTTCCAAATTTGCGTTTCGGTTGAAATATTGAAGACTTACAGGTGTCTAGCCAGGGCTCTTTCATATTTTAATTCCCGGATCTCAACCGTTAATATTCATTCCCGATTTCCAAATTTGCGTTACGATTGAAATATTGAAGACTTCAAGGTGTCTAGCCGGGGCTCTTGGATATTTTAATTAGAGAACGTAAATTCCGTTCGAATTGAAATCTTGAGGACTTCCAGGTGTCTAGACAGGGCTCTTTGATATTTTAATTCCCGGATCTCAACCGTTAGTATTCATTCCCGATTTCCAAATTTGCGTTTCGGTTGAAATTTTGAAGACTTCCAGGTGTCTAGCCAGGGAGGGCTCTTTGATATTTTAATTCCCGGATCTCAACCGTTATTATTCATTCCCGATTTCCAAATTTGCGTTTCGGTTGAAATATTGAAGACTTACAGGTGTCTAGCCAGGGCTCTTTCATATTTTAATTAGAGAACGTAAATTTCGTTCGAATTGAAATCTTGAGGACTTCCAGGTGTCCAGACAGGGCTCTTTGATATTCTAATTCCCGGATCTCACCGTTAGTATTCATTCCCGATTTCCAAATTTGCGTTTCGGTTAAAATATTGAAGACTTCCAGGTGTCTAGCCAGGGCTCGTTGATATTTTAATTCCCGGATCTCAACCGTTAGTATTCATTCCCGATTTCCAAATTTGCGTTTCGGTTGAAATATTGAAGACTTCCAGGTGTCTAGCCGGGGCTCTTTGATATTTTAATTAGAGAACGTAAATTCCGTTCGAATTGAAATCTTGAGGACTTCCAGGTGTCTAGACAGGGCTCTTTGACATTTTAATTCCCGGATCTCAACCGTTAGTATTCATACCCGATTTCCAAATTTGCGTTTCGGTTGAAATATTGAAGACTTCCAGGTGTCTAGCCAGGGCTCTTTGATATTTTAATTAGAGAACGTAAATTCCGTCCGAATTGAAATCTTAAGGACTTCCAGGTGTATACACAGGGCTCTTTGATATTTTAATTCTCGGATCTCAACCGTTAGTATTCATTCCCGATTTCCAAATTTTCCTTTCGGTTGAAATATTGAAGACATCCAGGTGTCTAGCCAGGGCTCTTTGATATTTTAATTAGAGAACGTAAATTTCGTTCGAATTGAAATCTTGAGGACTTCCAGGTGTCTAGACAGGGCTCTTTGATATATTAATTCCCGGATCTCAACCGTTAGTATTCATTCCCGATTACCAAATTTTCCTTTCGGTTGAAATATTGAAGACTTCCAGGTGTCTAGCCAGGGCTCTTTGATATTTTAATTAGAGAACGTAAATTCCGTTCGAATTGAAATATTGAAGACTTCCAGGTGTCTAGCCAGGGCTCTTTGATATTTTAATTCCTGGATCTCAACCGTTAGTATTCATTCCCGATTTCCAAATTTGCGTTTCGGTTGAAATTTTGAAGACTTCCAGGTGTCTAGCCAGGGAGGGCTCTTTGATATTTTAATTCCCGGATCTCAACCGTTATTATTCATTCCCGATTTCCAAATTTGCGTTTCGGTTGAAATATTGAAGACTTCCAGGTGTCTAGCCAGAGCTCGTTGATATTTTAATTAGAGAACGTAAATTTCGTTCGAATTGAAATCTTGAGGACTTCCAGGTGTCTAGACAGGGCTCTTTGATATTCTAATTCCCGGATCTCAACCGTTAGTATTCATTCCCGATTTCCAAATTTGCGTTTCGGTTGAAATATTGAAGACTTCCAGGTGTCTAGCCAGGGCTCGTTGATATTTTAATTCCCGGATCTCAACCGTTAGTATTCATTCCCGATTTCCAAATTTGCGTTTCGGTTGAAATATTGAAGACTTCCAGGTGTCTAGCCGGGGCTCTTTGATATTTTAATTAGAGAACGTAAATTCCGTTCGAATTGAAATCTTGAGGACTTCCAGGTGTCTAGACAGGGCTCTTTGACATTTTAATTCCCGGATCTCAACCGTTAGTATTCATACCCGATTTCCAAATTTGCGTTTCGGTTGAAATATTGAAGACTTCCAGGTGTCTAGCCAGGGCTCTTTGATATTTTAATTAGAGAACGTAAATTCCGTCCGAATTGAAATCTTAAGGACTTCCAGGTGTATATACAGGGCTCTTTGATATTTTAATTCCCGGGTCTCAACCGTTAGTATTCATTCCCGATTTCCAAATTTGCGTTTCGGTTGAAATATTGAAGACTTCCAGGTGTCTAGCCAGGGCTCTTTGATATTTTAATTAGAGAACGTAAATTCCGTTCGAATTGAAATCTTGAGGACTTCCAGGTGTATAGACAGGGCTCCTTGATATTTTAATTCCCGGGTCTCAACCATAAGTATCCATTCCCGATTTCCAAATTTGCGTTTCGGTTGAAATATTGAAAACTTCCAGGTGTCTAACCAGGGCTCTTTGATATTTTAATTAGAGAACGTAAATTTCGTTCGAATTGAAATCGTGAGGATTTCCAGGTATCTAGCCAGGGCTCTTTGATATTTTAATTCCCGGATCTCAACCGTTAGTATTCATTCCCGATTTCCAAATTTGCGTTTCGGTTGAAATATTGAAGACTTCCAGGTGTCTAGCCAGGGCTCTTTGATATTTTAATTAGAGAACGTAAATTCCGTTCGAATTGAAATCTTGAGGACTTCCAGGTGTCTAGACAAGGGTTCTTTGATATTTTAATTCCCGGATCTCAACCGTTAGTATTCATTCCCGATTTCCAAATTTGCGTTTCGGTTGAAATACTGAAGACTTCCAGGTGTCTAGCCAGGGCTCTTTGATATATTAATTAGAGAACGTAAATTCCGTTCGAATTGAAATCTTGAGGACTTCCAGGTGTATAGACAGGGCTCCTTGATATTTTAATTCCCGGGTCTCAACCATAAGTATCCATTCCCGATTTCCAAATTTGCGTTTCGGTTGAAATATTGAAAACTTCCAGGTGTCTAGCCAGGGCTCTTTGATATTTTAATTAGAGAACGTAAATTTCGTTCGAATTGAAATCGTGAGGATCTCCAGGTATCTAGCCAGGGCTCTTTGATATTTTAATTCCCGGATCTCAACCGTTAGTATTCATTCCCGATTTCCAAATTTGCGTTTCGGTTGAAATATTGAAGACTTCCAGGTGTCTAGCCAGGGCTCTTTGATATTTTAATTAGAGACCGTAAATTCCGTTCGAATTGAAATCTTGAGGACTTCCAGGTGTCTAGACAGGGCTCTTTGATATTTTAATTCCCGGATCTCAACCGTTAGTATTCATTCCCGATTTCCAAATTTGCGTTTCGGTTGAAATATTGAAGACTCCCAGGTGTCTAGCCAGGGCTCTTTGATATTTTAATTAGAGAACGTAAATTCCGTTCGAATTGAAATATTGAAGACTTCCAGGTGTCTAGCCAGGGCTCTTTGATATTCTAATTCCCGGATCTCAACCGTTAGTATTCATTACCGATTTCCAAATTTGCGTTTCGGTTGAAATATTGAAGCCTTCCAGGTGTCTAGCCAGGGCTCTTTGATATTTTAATTCCCGGATCTCAACCGTTAGTATTCATTCCCAATTTCCAAATTTGCGTTTCGGTTGAAATATTGAAGACTTCCAGGTGTCTAGCCAGGGCTCGTTGATATTTTAATTAGAGGACGTAAATTCCGTTAGAATTGAAATCTTGAGGACTTCCAGGTGTCTAGCCAGGGCTCTTTGATTTTTAATTACCGGATCTCAACCGTTAGTATTCATTCCCGATTTCCAAATCTGCGTTTCGGTTGAA
Organism: Galeruca laticollis; assembly: GCA_963921935.1. NCBI lineage: Eukaryota > Metazoa > Arthropoda > Insecta > Coleoptera > Chrysomelidae > Galeruca > Galeruca laticollis. The sequence continues at coordinate 119,738,869 of OY998180.1, forward strand.
ATATTGAAGACTTCCAGGTGTCTAGCCAGGGCTCTTTGATATTTTAATTCCCGGGCCTCAACCGTTAGTATTCATTCCCGATTTCCAAATTTGCGTTTCGGTTGAAATTTTGAAGACTTCCAGGTTAGGTTAGGTTAGGTAGAATAATTCCGGAAAGTGTCCAGCCACTTAGCCAGAGCTTTTCGACAGTTCAATTCAAGAGCCGAACCCCCACCTCCTTTCGTATTTTCTTTCCCGATCTCTAGAGACATTTTGTACTCAATATTCATGTTTATTCTACATACCGGGTGCATCGAAAGTGATTGAACACTTTACTAGTATCAACGTAGAATCCGTTTTAGTTATTTTAATTATTAACCTGTATATTGAAAAGACCCGTAAAATAGGAGCTTGCTTTTAACGCTTTAACGCTATATATATATATATATATAGGTGGGGATAACGGGGATTTCAGTCCAAAGAATCAACGCCAAGATCTTTTATTTACAAAATGCCGCCAAGCATTTTTCAGTCGTTATTTAAAAAAAATTTATATATATATATATATATATATATATATATATATATATATATATATATATAGATGATAGTTCGCTTATATTTCTCTGCTTTTCTGGGGATACCAGGGTATGGTTTCCTTTTATGTATGATAAGTTTTTTTTATATATAACGATTTGAGCAGCTACACATCCTGTATATATTGTTGAATAACGACATTGTTGTAATATAACCTAACCACACCTCAGTGTTTTATTGACCTACTATAGACTAGAATAACCCTATGGTAGAGAAGTTTTTTTCTGCACGAATTTAGCTTCTTCGCAGTGTGGGCCAGGAGAATAACTTTTATTTTAGGACCAGTGAGGAAGTTTTTGGATACAATCCTGCCGGATGAGATACAATTAGACCGCTGGAACTGACCGTACCTCCATCTGAGGCTATCTGGAACTCCTGACGAGTGAAGTCAGGGGGCCGTGGAGATGACCACGATAAAAATCTGGCGCTCGTGCATTAATTCCGAAGATTTTGCATCAAGGGTGCCCAAAGTGACGTGCTGAGGTGGCAAGAGCCGCGTAAGAAACCAAGGAAACTCGTCACAGCTTCTCTACTAGTAGTAACAGGCGACATAATAGGTATCGGTGATGTCACAAGGTAACTGAAACCAATAATATTAAATGTGACCTTATGGCAAGTGACACATCGTTCAAAAGGTATTTAGAATACCTATTCAACTATATTTTTTTTGGACTTACGATGCTTTTGATGCTTAAAATAAGTAAACACTAAAATTTGAGTTTGCCTTTTAATTAATAAAGATTCAAAAGTCCGCTTATGATTAATTGTCAAAAAGTTCTTTAATACGATAATATCTTGAAGTTTTAGTTTAATTATTGTTTAACGAGACGGTTAAGTATCTACATAAACAAAATTATACGTGCTCTAGCGGACAAAGTAACAACTATCTTAATGATTGGTGAAAGTGGAAATAGTTTTCTTGCGGCGTAACGCATTTTTAATGAGAAACACCCCGATCGCCATAAATCGAGGACTTATTTGAGGAAGTTTCATCAAACAGGTAGTGTTCATGATGCCAAACGATCGTGTTGTCCAAATATTGATATTGATTAACAAATTGATATAGTTGCAGAAATTTTAACAAACCCTTCTTCTTCCACAACGCAAGTAGCGTCTACCTGTGGAGTCAGTCATAGTACAGTACACAGGGTGTTGACCAAAAACAAATTACATCCATACAAATTAAAAATGGTGCATCAACTTTCAGATGGCGATCCCGACCGAAGTCTGCAGTTCTCTGAAAATATGTCCACTAAAATTCTCCAACAGCCAGACTATGTAAGGACAATTTGTTTTAGTGACGAAAGTACTTTCTTCCTTAATGGAAATGTTAATACTCAAAATGTGAGGTACTGGAGTGACTTAAATCCTCACATGTTTCGTGAAAAACATACACATTCAAATTCTGGAAGATAATCCAGATGAATTTGGGGTTGTCTAGATGAGGAATATCCTGGTAGATGGATTGGACGACGCGGTCCAATAGATCGGCCAGCTCGGTCACCGGACCTACCATCTTTAGACTTTTTCTGTGGGGATAGGTACCTTAAATCTAAAGTTTACGCTTCGGCTCCTGACAGTTTTGACGTTTTAAACGAATCGTTGAAGAATGTAGGGCAATTTCTCCTGACACATTTTATCGCGTCCGACAAGAGTTTAATAATAGGATGTTTTACTGCCAGGAAGTAGATGGAGCACATTTTGAACAATTATTATGAGAACTTGTTCTTAAATATTTATTAATTAAAAGCGACACTCAAATTTAAGTTTATTTATTTTAACCATCAAAAACATCGTAAATCAAAAAAAAAATTAGTATGATTGAATAGGCATTCTAAATACCTTTCAAAACGAGGTGTCACTTGCCATAAGGTCACATTTAATATTATTGTTTTCAATTGCCTGGTGACGTAACCGATACCTATTACGTCACCTGTTACCACTAGTAGAGAAGTTTACAATAGTTTATTTTCATGCTCCAAATTTCATCAGTCTATGTATCACCGTTTAAAATAAAAGAGGGTGGGGCATGGGACTTTTGAGAAGTACTGCATATATATAATTATAAATTAAGTTGAGTTTATAATCGCTCCAAAATAATTCTGGATAAAAATAGTTACATTTGAGGGATATTGCGCGCACATGCATTATATTATGTCCTCTTTTATTGCACGGATTTCGGCCGCTCTACTTTCTCTATCGCACACCATTGCCTGCTCCGATTTTGAAATTTCAGGTTTGTTGTAGGCAAAGGTATACCACCGCGTTTATTATTAAATTACCTATATTTTGGTATATAATTCAAGCGGTTAACAGATCGGTGTACTTACCTGTTGATACCAGCTTGCCAGGTAGTGTAGTTAAGAAATAAGTAGGCAAGGCTACCTAGGCATATTTTTTATATTATTTACTATATATTAGAACAAAATTTGGCTGGTTAACAGAACGGTGAAAAATAAAAAAATAAGTTAATTGTAACTAATTAATTTAAAAATAGCCTGGTCAGGATTTCGATAGGCAAGCCATTTTAGGCGTATTTATCTATTATTGAAACATAGTAAATATGTATAATCTGGTTAACAGAACAGTGAAGGTCGTGGCCTATCTGGCTCTTAGACTATAAGGAATGTTACAAATATGTCAGGTGAGCTAAAATAAACAATATAAATAAAACTGAAAGTATATATTATAGCAAATTGTTTTATAGTTTGGACTCAACAAAATATTATATTAACTCGGTGCAACAAAAACTACTAAGATTTAAAAGTATCTAGTATTTAAATAGACGTCTTTGATGTCGCATTATGTTCAGTTTCTCTCTGTATAAATGTTGCCGTGAGATTTGAATTAGTTGACACCTGCTATTTCACCTTCTTGGTCAATTAGTGTATTATGTACAAAAAAGAAGAAACTTTTACAATATTATTAGTAGTGTCTGGATAGGTTTTATATATTTTCCCAGAATTCGCCATTTCGCGAAAATAATTCCAAAGCTACATTCAACAGTTTCTTTTCTCGCTCTGGACAGACGTTTGTTAAAAGCTTCCTCCTCTACAACAAGGTTTTGAAGTGCCTAACAAGCTATACAATCAAGGGGCACTTTCAAACGCAGGAAAACATTTTAGTTCTGTAAAAAGTCGATGATATTCACCAAATTATCTCTGTGGTTGGTTCACCGGGTGGACATTACATTCTCGTCCATTATTGTTATCAGTTATCCACCTAAATATTCGTTAGACATATATTTATATCCCAATTTAAGAGAATGATTGCAAATTACTAAGAAAGTATTTAATAGTTGCTAATAATCACTATCAGTTTATTACATAGTGGCATTTTCTAGTATTCAATAATCAATGTTGTAGAACACACGTATAATAACAATGCTTACGAATGGAATCCTAGAACATGGCCGAACGTGACTTGAATTTCAATAAGTCAATGTAACTATTTCTGATAAACTTCGAGCAGGAATTTGAAAAAGGCAGGTACTCTTGCTTTGGTTCACTCTGTATACTTAATTTTGATATAACGCACACCGTTTAAGTATTAATATAATGTCAATAAAGTTTGTTTTATCCTAAAAGTTTTTTATTTGGGAAATATCCAAAAAGTCATACTAAAGTTGATAATTCATGAGAATTAGTAGTACCTACACTACTTAATTCCATAGTCACGTTTGGCATACCAGGACTAACTGATCCGCTAGCTTCCCTAGCATGTGATATTTTAGTAAGATTTAAGTTTTCTCCACTGGGAGGAGTTGTAGTTGAGGGTCTTACGATGTATGGACCATTATGAACAGATGCTATTGGATGACCGAAGCTATGATTGAAATTGCTAACATGTGAATGGTTTAGTTGGGTTGCAGGAACGGACATACTATGAAAAGACTTGTGGTGTTGAGATGTAGTTTCTTGATGTTGTAACGCCAATTCCTTGACAGCGTTTGTTTTTTCCTTTTGCCAAATAAAAACATTGTGGACCATCGCACAGCCGCAGAATATTATACCCAGTCCAATGAAAACACTCGTCACTATAGCTGGTGTAGAGTGGAATTGGATGAATGTATACAAAATAATTCCTGAAAAATTGAACAAATATGTATATAAATATATACCAAATGAAATAAGAAAGCAAAAAATATTAATTCAATAGCTACTCTATATGGAGCATATTGTAAAATAAATTATAGCTACTTCTATGAATAAAGATACAGAGAATATGGTTAAAATAAGATCTATTTTACATTGTATTTTCAGTTTGACTGTTAAAGATCTTCAAATTTAATGTCTGTAAAGATTCATTAGTATTTAATGAAATTAGCTAAGTTCACTTAAATAATATTAAGAAAATTTTACAGCCTGTTTTGGGATTAATTTCCATTTAAAAAAAGCGAAACAATTGATTTGTTCAAGTTGGAAAAATACCAAAAGATTGATCATAGAGTCATAAAGAAAAGAAAAACAAAACACACGATACTAGAATGTACCTCAATATTAATTTTACAATGTATTAAAAGATGCAACTTAATAAAGGCTAGCAATGCTAGCAGCTAACAACTTACCTGTAAGAAAAACTGGAATTGAAACAAAAAAACCTCCTACTGCACATACCCTACTAATTGATGATTTTTGTAAATATTTATTTGTCCTGAAACAAAGAAACAATATATCAATATTATTTTCCATTTTGTAATTATACGATGAAGGTGGAATTGATATAATTTAGTAAAAAATACAAACAAAAAGTATGTAACTGTTTTATTTCAATTTCACATTGTCGTATCAATCGATTATTAACGTTTGTTTTAGTATCTGATTTTAAATTACATTGTGTTGAATAAAATCCCTACATTCTAAGATGCAACTAAAAATAGTTCTTCAACTAGTTAACTGATACTTGGTATAGTACGTATTTAGTTTCTAAACAAATAGAAATAATTTAAGCACTTGCAAAAGTCTATTGGATTTTTGATGCATGGAGGTTAGAGAGGAGAACGATCGCTACGTGCTGAGCCTTAGACTGGTCGTCCATTGGAAGCGTAGTCGCACGACTCGAAGGTAGCGCGTATACACCTGTACAAACGACTGATCCTAACAAATGAAATGTAAGTAAACAGCATCCACTGTAAACGACCTTGAGCGACCGGCCTCGGCTGACCACAAGCGACTGGCGACCGATCCCCCCTGAATGGGATTAGTCGCTTGTAATCGCCTGTATGCATGGAAGACGCCATAAAATTATTCATTGCGTTTGGGTTCGTGTGTTCTGTGCAGGTATTGTTTAGTTTTCGATATGGAAATTGATAACGAAAAATTGATTAGTGTCGTTCGTGAAAAGTCTTCGTTGTGGAACATGAAAGACAAAAGGTATCATTCTCGTGATGTACAGAGGAAAGTTGCAGAAGAAGTAGGTGTTAATAATAATGGTAAGAGTTGTTTTTAATATCATTATTATATTACAAAGTGAACAGAACATAAGAAATATTTAGGCAAAAACAGACCGTCAGTACAAAGCTTTTACTGTAGACACAAGTTTTTTTAGGTATTTGCTTCATGTTCACAAAAATATGCTGTAAATTTGTCTCTGATCACATAAGCGGTAGTGACACTCCTATTTTCGCCTAGGGAAGCAAATCTGGCTTTTGTAGTACTGGTTTCTGATTGTTGAGATATTGACATAGGTTGTGGTTCGCCTTCTTTGTCAATTATAATATTGTGCAACAAACATATACATTTAATGATATCATCGACAAAGTTTGGTTCAACCTCAATTCCTTTTTGAAGCACTCTCCACTTGGCGGAAATAATACCAAACGCGCATTCAATAACTTGCCGTGCTTGTGAAAGGATAGGCTTCATCCCTCAAAAGAACGCGCGGAACTTTAATATTCGATCCAAGCCGTTTATTACCCAACTCATTTTTTTCATAAAAATAAACTTGTAATCGGATCACGCAACACCTTGTAGCACAGTTGAAAAGAAATGCTTGTAATTTCTGAACATGCTGCCTGAATGGTCTGGATTTCGTATGCGCATATGTTTTCCATCAATGCATCCAACACAACTAGGAAATTTCTATTTACGCCAAAAACCTTCTTTTATTGACTCCTGCTGTTCATCTGTGAGAAGGAATGGCATATGTAGAGTGCTCAAGTGGTCCCAAATAGCAATGCATGTTTCTTTAACTATTCTTCGAACAGTTACATCCGACATTCTAAATGAATACCCCAATGTTTTGAATGAAGCACCTGTGGCCAAGTACCTGTAACAACAGAAATCATTATGAACATACAGATTACATGATTTATTCTAAAAAAAATGTTTTTGTTATTTGCAATATTAACCAAAACTGTGGTATTGTGCTTTATGGAACGAAGTAAAGAAAAAGTGGAAAGGACTGCGCGATATATTCAGAAGAGAATATAAAAAAGTCTATAAATCAGGAGATGAGACGCCGGAGGAACGTTACTTTTCACGGACGTTTTTCGACTAGATGCTGTTCCTCTCCGACATAGTTGAGCCAATACAGCTGAGGGGAAATGTTGCCTCTCCAGAAAGAACACCTTCTCGAAATGATGACGGAGACGCTATTGCCGATGAAGATGATTTGTTTCATTTGGAATCACCACAAACAGTTGTCACTGACCAAGGAGAAGTTAATATGTCATCGAGCGAAACCAGAAAGATGGAACCCCCAGTACCTGCAAGCAACCATCAGATGCGTAGAAAACAGCATGATACACAACCAGATAATGCTGACGTTCGTCCTGTTGGTCCTCTAATAACACCTACAACTAGCAATCCTAAACGTAAAAAATAAACCAGCAGACATCACGGTTGAAGATAAATTTATAGAAATCGAGAGGGCTAAGTTACAGTTATTTACCGAACATGCTGTTAACAAAGAAGGAGACAGCGACTACCAGTTTTTGGTTAGTCTTCTTCCATACCTAAAAAAAGTTCCAGAACACCGCAAATTGAATGTAAGAAATAAACTTCAGCAAGTTATTATTGATGAAGGAGAGCAATGCAACAGATCCTCGCATACCCCATCTCTCTACACAACAACACCGGTACCCTCGCCTCGGACCAGCGAATCAAGTGGACCCTCATGGACAATTCAAACGTCTAACTCACCTCCAGGGGAGATTAATACTGGTTTGCGACAATATTTCGGGTACTTTTCAGACACCAAGTAACTGTGTTATGTAGGCTAATACCAATCAGGCGCAATGAGAATTACAAAAAGTTTGCATATTGTCTGTACTATTGAGTACTTTTTTCATTTCCTTTTCATGATAGATGGTTTACTTTTTTTTGTTTAATTTAAATTAATAAAGATTCATGACAATTGAATAACTTTACTTACCTTAAAGTCACACTTACTTAAACATTCCACAGGTCTTATTGTCTCCCTGAAATTTGAATCTTTGGCGATCGATGACTCTATAGCACTCAAAATGTACTGAAATGTGTCTGGACTTATCCGGTAATAATCAAAGAATTTGTGCGGATTATTTAGTAAATCGTCATGCAGGTGATGGAATTCTCCCAGTAAATTTCTTCTACTAAGTAGTTCATTTATCCAACACAAACGTCTTTTCTTATCACGACGAGCTATCAAACGCCTTATTATGTAAGGTTGCCCATGTTTTGCAAATCCATTTCACACGATTCTACAAAGCACACTTTCTGTATGATGACAGTTGCGAACTAAGTAGTATAGAGTCGCTTAGTCTCATGATCGCACATACACGGGCGTATACGCGCTACCTTCGAGTCGCGCGACTACGCTTCCAATGGACGACCAGCCTAAAGCTTGAAATTACCACTCTATTTTCTTGTACTTTCTGATTTGTTGACTCTTTTTGTCCCATTGCTTTCCTAATTATGCCTTACTAAATTTTGAAGATGATTGGGCCTTAGTAGCAGGATCGCCATGTGATGCTGGGATACGGAACATGGACGATAAATATGAACTATTTGTTACTGCTTACTTCACTTCTCTATTTGTCATATTCTCAGGTGACAAAGTAATTTGTTTTATTATAAAAATAACATATCGACAATACCGAATGTTTTTTTAAGTTCATTAAACAGTAATAAGTGTAATCAAAATAATATAGATGTTTACAAGATCATCCTTAAATAAACTATCTTTGTTATTTCATTTCAGCTATACTTTATTAAACAATTATTAGTTTTCCAGTACCGTTCGAACCTTGGAATAGAATAGTTGGTTTGTGTGGTGTGTCTTATCTTTAAATAGTACAGTAAATTATCTTTGACTAGTTTTCAATTTATTAGTATAAATAATAAAATATTTGGCATTGGGTAAGTTAATTCCTTTATATTATTATGACTGAAGATTCAGATGGGGGAGGGCCCCCATCTCAACACGACCCTCCTGATAAAATGGACATTGAAATAAATAAAAAGTACAATTTAAATAATAAATATACTTCAACTGATATCGGACCGTTCTATGTTATCGTTGAACCTTCAGAAACAGGCATTCGTATTTCGGCAGTTAAGGTAGGTCCTTATCTTTTTAATGAAAGGAATTTAAAAAATGATATTGTAGATATTAAGTTAGTTGGTAGAAATAAAGTAAAAATTATTTTTAAAAACTATCATACTGCAAATTCAATTATAGGACATGAAATAATGAAAGATAACAAATTGATAGCGTATATTCCGACCTTTTTCAATCATAAAAAAGGCGTAATTAGGGAAGTTGATACATTTTTAAATGAAAACTATATATTGGAAAATATTGAAAGCGATAAAAAAGTCGTAGACGTTAAAAGAATGAAGCGCAAAATTATTGATTGCGGTAAAGAGATACAGTACGTACCTAGACAAATGTTAATTGTTACATTTTAAGGAAATTCTTTACCTAGTTCAGTTAAAATTGATTTAGTTCGGTTCGTAGTAGAACCTTATGTTTATCCAGTAGTGCAGTGCTACAAATGTCTTCGATATGGACATACTAAAAAATATTGCAATAGTACCACTGACAAATGTATAAAATGTGGACAAATTCATGATGTTGAAGACGGCGTAGAATGTAAAAGTGAGGAATTTTGTATATATTGCGAACAAAACGGTCATAAGTCTGTCTCAAAAGCATGTCCCAAGTACCAGCATCAATTAAAGGTTAAAAAAACCATGTCTGAACAAAATATTTCATTTAAAGAAGCGGAATCAATGGTTAATAACCCAAGCTACTCCAAAGCTACCTCAAACAATAGGTAGAATTTATTAAACAACCTCACAAACTTCCCACATCTGAATGACGACAAAGATAGTGAGAATCCTTCAGGTGGTAAAAACTGGGTACCACGTCCACAGTCCCAACCTCCTAAAAAACGCAAGGCCATTTCTCCTCTTATAGTTAAAAAAACCCTACCTTCAAATCTCAGGCCTCAACTAGTAATTCTGTTTTGCCTAATCCCCATAAGGATTATTTCCAGTCATACAGAGAAAAGCTAGAAATCGAAATTTTACATAAAATTCCTTACATTTTCGAACATCTTATTAAAAAATTTAATTTAGTTGTGCCAGACTGGGATATTTTTCAAGAAACACAAAACGAAATTAAAACAATTATAAATTCTTTACCTGATTCTAACGATGATGAATTCTATTAGAACCTTAAATATAATTCAATAATAAAAAATAAATCTAACCTTTTAAACTATTTAGCTGGTTCAACTACTAGATTCGAACTAATTGCTCTAAATGAGACTTGGTTATCTCCAAATAAAACGTTTTATGTAAACGGGTACAATTTTGTACACGTTGACAGGACTGACGGATTTGGTGGTGTCGGAATCCTCGTCCGAGACCACTTATCATTCTCAGAAATAGTTCTCCTTAAAAATTTCAATTCCAAAATAGAGATTTGTGGAGTGTATCTGAATGACCTTAATATATCTATACTTTGTGTTTATAAGCCTCCTAACATACAAGCGACTACGAAAGACTGGGAACATATTTTCTTGCAGACTCAGGGTGATGTTATTGTATGCGGTGATTTAAACTGTCATCACAGTCGTTGGGGATCTACACTCGACAATACACAAGGTAACAGATTAATAGACGCTATAGATGAAACAAATTTAATTATTTTAAATGATGGCAATCCAACAAAAGTTGGTAGGCCTAACGAACGACCTTCGCCAATAGATCTTACCCTAGTTTGATGAGTTACTCAAAATGGAATTTAATAGATGATACATTAGGATCTGATCATTTTCCTATACACATCTCTATATCCCGACAATATATCTCATCTCCTGTATTACCATCAAGAAAATGGATAGAGTCTTCTGGGAGCTTTTTCAGGAGTCCATAGTAAACGACCTCCTAATTAACGATATAAATTCATTAGAATCTTTTCTTGAAATAATAAATAAAGCAGCATCCAATTCTATGAAATCTCGTACTGGCGGATCTAAAAAAGTGTCAAACCCCCTTTGGTGGGACAATGATTGTGTTCAAATTATAAATAAACGGAAGAACGCGTATAAAATGTACAAAAACACTTCAAACTTACAGAATTATCTACAATTCAAAAATATTCAAGCGAGAAGTAAACTATTATTTAAACAAAAACAACAGGAATGCTGGAAAAAATTTGTTTGCAGTTTAAACAAAAACACACCGATCGCAAAAATTTGGGCATTTGTTAGAAAAATATCAAACAAAAATTCTACGATGAAAAAACAACCAATATCTGAAAGCCTTAAAAATCAAATTTTTGACAACATTTCTCCAAGTTTTGTTCCAAATAGAATAGAAGAACCGACAGAAAACCACAGCAATCACAATGTCGACAAATCTTTTGATATCATAGAACTGGAAACTGCAATCAAATCCACAAGATGTACAGCTCCTGGTAACGATAATATAACATATGATATTATTAGAAATATGCCATTACCTGCGAAAACAATTTTACTACAAATATATAACGATTGGTGGGTAAAAGGTAAGTACATTGAACAACTGAAACAAGTAACTATTTGTCTAAGCTTGAAATCACAAAAAGACAGAAATTTATTTACGTCTTATCGACCTTTATCACTAATGTCCTGTATAACGAAAACTTTTGAGAGGATGATTAAAACAAGACTGGAATGGCACTTGGAACAAAATTCAATTTTACCCTGCACACAGTATGGATTTAGAAGGGGCTACGATACTTTAGATGCAATAACTCATTTAGTTAATGATGTTCAAATTACGTTTTCTAAAAACAGATATTTAGTTTGCTTATTTCTTGATATAAAAGGTGCTTATGATTGTGTGGATATCAATTTACTAAAAATCAAAATAGTAGAGGTTGGTTTTAGTGAAAGGACTTCTCAGAGTATATCACAATTATATTATTCGCGTACAATTTATATTAGGGATCATAAAAATCAATTGCACGGTCCCAGAATTGTTTATCGTGGATTGCCTCAGGGATCTGTATTGAGTCCTTTATTATTTAATATATATTCTGCCGATTTACATACACGGTTTTCTAATACAATTCAATGCATTCAGTATGCATATGATATCTGTATATACTCCATCCAGGATACATACGCTGATTGTCTTAAGACCTTGGAAAATATTATGCAAACTGTAGTCAAATGGACTGAAGAAACATGTATGATCCTCTCATCTGAAAAATCCACAATTATGTTTTTTACTAGACATAGGCTTCGCACACCGGAGAGCCTAACTCTGTGGGCGAGCGATGTCGGTGGTAAACGAGTATAAATACTTGGGTATTATTCTAGATACTAAATTATTATGGTCCAAACACATCATACATATAAAAAACAAATGTGAAAAGGGGTATAATCTCCTAAAATGTGTCACAAACCGCAGATGGGGCGCAGCCCCTGCCATCGCTATAATGTTTCACAGGTCTTACGTCAGATCGATTATAGATTATGGATGTTGTTTATATGGATCAAGTAGTAATTCCAACTTATTGAAAATAGATCGAATTCAGTATAAATGCCTTAGAACCTGTGTCGGCGCAATGAAATCGACACCCGTGAATGCATTAATGGCAGAATGTAACGAACCACCTCTATTTTTACGACGGCAATTATTGTCTCAAAAATATTTAATTAAACTTAAAACCCTCAGGTCTGACATGATAAATAATTTATATAGTATTTCAATAGAAGATCTTACATATCGATATTGGAGATTTAAAAACACACCTCCACTTGCGGAAGCCTTCATTCAAACCAATGAGTTCAATAAAATATACAGAACCAACAAAACATTACCTATATATAACATTCCTTATCAAGCTATATTTAAAGTCCACAAAGTCATAATCCCGAATTATACGGAATCTAACCGCATTAACACAATCCTGTTTAAATCCATACTAGCAGATTTTGCTGACGAGACAATAATATACACTGATGGATCTAAGACGAGGGATGGAGTTGGATGTGCTGTGTACATTCACAATACAAATCAAACGTTACGAATCAGATTACCTGATATATGTAGTATATATACTGCGGAGCTGTATGCTATCTTACAGGGCCTCTCCTGGCTGAAATCAAATAAAAAATATGGCGGTGTGATTATATCTGATTCTAGATCAGCATTGTGTGCTATAAAAAGGACTCATCTCGAAAGAATGAAATGTCCTATTTTATGTGACATTAAAACAATATTGATGAATTTGAGTATGACATTTATTTGGGTTAAGGGGCATATTGGAATATATGGGAATGAAAAAGCTGATCGATTAGCAAAAGATTCGGTACTGAATGGAGATTTTTGTAATGTGTATACTGGAAAAGATGCGATTAGCTCAATAAAAAATAAAATGTATGTATCCTGGCGAAAACACTGGGAAAACGCTTCACAATCCTCAAATAACACCTACTTTCAAATTCACCCTACCTTACCCTCACCTCCAAACTATATTTTTGATTATACAACTCCTAAATTTTATTCAGCAAGTATATTTAGAATGAAGACTAGCCATGGAAGATATCCCGCCCATCTTGCCAAGTTGGGTATTGTACAGTCATCATCCTGTACCTGCAACGATAATTCTTATGCTGATCTTAATCACATTTTCTTTGGATGCAGCAATTACATTAACAAAACAAGCAGTTTAATAAAGTCACTTGTTGAACAAAACTACTCCCTACCTTTAAACCTCACTCATCTTTTAAGCTCAGATAACTGTCATATTTTAGATCTACTGGTAAATTTCATCAAAGACGTAAACATTAGTATTTAGGTGGACTCATTGAAAATATCTGTGGCTAATGGACTTGCTTCCTAGCCATTTTCTTTCACACACACACACACACAATTATTAGTTTTCGTTCTATTGAGGTCAAGTTAATAAACAATATATTTTATTAACGATTTGCAATTATGCATTATTACCAAAAGTTTGATTTTGTACTTTAGGACAATCTAAGTACAGGATGTCCTTTCTTGACATTACAGTTATTTGGAGGCCAATTGTGAGATTCATTTTTAGGAGAATGTTGTGTGTTATGATAATGGAGGACGGAGGACGCGTTATTAAATTAGGTGGAAATATTGCATAGGCTGGTTGAAATTGTATTGGTGATTGAAACGAATGTACCTATATTATTACAATTTGAGTTAAATGTACGATACTGATTGAAATTTTTATTAATTGCAAGTGTTACTCTTAAACTGGGTTTGAATGACACATTAGGTTTTAATTTACTTTATCTTTGAGTCAAATATAAAACGTTTTCTTCTTCTACAACTAAACTCTAAACTGTCAGGTTATCTTAAGCGTATGTTAGTTTGTATAAGTAAAGGTAAACCACAGAAAAGTTTTTAAAGCTAAATTGTCGTTTTAAATTAAAGAGGTCGTGAACTGAACAGTCCATATCTCTTTAGTGCATGTAGCTTTCTATTAAAATTTGGAATGGAGTCTAAATATAATTCAAGTAGTTTGTAGCGTTATCGTCTACATTGTCAAAATTATTTTCTGTTATATTATTTTCAAAATTATTGGAATCACTTTGTCGTACATTTAATATATTGTTACAAAATCGACGAGCACTGGTGTAGTCCCTATCTAATAGAACAAATATAATGTTCAAATTTGGGCGATTGCGCAGGGATTTCTAGGAAGGACGGACGGCTCATGGAAACTGAATTCGAGAAAAATGAACTTTCTCGAAAGGGATTTTGATATGAAAAGGGGAGTGCCTGCAGAGAGTTCTCAGTCTAGTTTAGTAGTGCGCGGAAGGTGAACATAAATTAGTGAATAGTGTGTTTAAATATAAATTAGTTGAATAAGTTGTTAATTGTATAAATATATTTTATAGTAAGAAAGCAAACCGTGTGTAAATATATCGTTTGTCTAAATTTTCCCATCCATCAGAAAAAAGTATACAAATAAATAAGAAGCTCGTTACATTGGTGTCAGGTGTGGCGTGATATAAATAAATAGGTACGTAAAAATGGCTAAGAGACTAAGTGACCTGAAAGTGACGGAACTAAAAGCAACATTGGAAATTCGCCAGTTGCAAACGTTAGAAAAGAGCAGTGATGTGGCATAAAGACTCAAAATGGCACTGGAAAGTGACGGCTTAGATCGAGAAACATTTTTATTCAAAGACGAGGCCAACTTAATCTTGTCAATTTCTGCTAATATGGACGAGAGCATTTCAAATCAAATTGACTATAAAATGAGGCAGGATCTGAAAAGTGTAGTATAATTTCATGGGATTTTGGAAAAAGTAAATTTTACTGATATTTCTAGTTAGGAAAAAGATATCAAGAATGTTTTATCGTATTTCACAAAAATTAAGTGGTATTTAAGTTTTTAAAAAAACTTATTTTATTATTTAATACTTCGAACGTTAAGAATCATAAAACTCGCCCACTCTCCTTCATTATTTATTTTTGATAAAGGTAAACTAAATTTGTGCAATATTCAAATTTCATTGTCCTACTTATTTGTAACTAGATACTATAAATGGGCATAGTTTATTTAAATAGTTTTAATTTTTTTCAAACATTTCCATTTAGTCATTATCATATTTTAGTTGGGTCGGTACAAATTTGTATATGTTATGGACCAAGTGATTAATAGGACATTGTAAAAAGTGCCCGCGCAGTTTGAAAAATGCCCAATATGAGAGGGCAGAGTGATAAATTGTTTTTGAAATAATCAAATAGTCCGGGCATTATGTATAATGTGTGTCACCTATGGGGTAGAATAATTGAAACGAGGTTTCAATACTGTTATTTCATTTCAAACAGAATCAGTATGTAAAAACAAATAAATCTTTCTTTTCATAGGAACTCTGCTAACCTATTATAATAAAATTGAAAATCAGACTAATCAGACTTATAATTTATACTTATTAGATAGAGATTGTAAATCTTCTAGTTTTTAGTAGTCTTGATCATAGTTATTAAGCTAATGCATTAGCTTCTATCGCGGGCCTTGAGCGTGGAGACCGAATCCAGAAATACCGTAACGAAAATAACCTGACACGATACGAGGACTGTCCCGTAAATTTTAATACCCATATGCGTATACGAGGACTGTCCAATAAATTTTGATTTTTTTATGATGATACGAGGACTGTCCAATAAATTTTAATTTTTTTATACTTATACGAGGACTGCCCCATAAATGTTGATACTTTTATGACTATACAAGGACTGTATTAATTTATGATGATACAAGGACTGTATTAATTTATGATGATACGAGGACTGTCCAATACATTTTGATTGTTTTATACTTATACGAGGACTGTCCAATAAATTTTAATTCTTTTATACTTATACGAGGACTGCCCAATAAATAACCTGACACGATACGAGGACTGTCCCGTAAATTATAATACCCATATGCGTATACGAGGACTGTCCAATAAATTTTGATTTTGTTTATGATGATACGAGGACTGTCCAATAAATTTTAATTTTTTTATACTTATACGAGGACTGCCCCATAAATGTTGATACTTTTATGACTATACAAGGAGTGTATTAATTTATGATGATACAAGGACTGTATTAATTTATGATGATACGAGGACTGTCCAATACATTTTGATTGTTTTATACTTATACGAGGACTGTCCAATAAATTTTAATTCTTTTATACTTATACGAGGACTGCCCAATAAATGTTGATACTTTTATGACTATACGAAGAATGTCCAATAAGTCTTGATTATTTTATGATGATACGAGGACTGTCCAATAAATTTTGATTCTTTTATACTTATACGAGGACTGCCCAATAAATTTTAATACTTTTATGCTGATACGAGGACTGTCCAATAAGTTGTAATACCTATATACTTGTACGAGGACTGTCCAATAATTTTTGATTATTTTATGATGATACGAGAACGGTCAATAAATTTTAATTCTTTTATACGAGGACTGCCCAATAAATGTTGATACTTTTATGACTATACGAGGACTGTCCAATCAGTTTTGATTATTTTATGCTTATACGAGGATTGTCGAATACGTTTTGATTGTTTTATACTTATACGAGGACTGCACAATAAATTTTGATACTTTTATGATTATACGAGTGCTGTCCAATAAGTTTTGATAATTTTTTGCTGATAAGAGGACTGCTCAATAAATTTTAATACTGATATGATTAAACGAGGACTGTCCAATACATTTTGATTCTTTTATACTTATACGAGGAGTGTCCAATAAATTTCGATTATTTCATACTTATACGAGGACTGCCCAATAAATGTTGATACTTTTATGATTATACGAGGACTGTCTAATAAGTTTTGATTATTTTATGCTGATACCAGGACTGTCCAATAAATTTTGATACTTGTATGACTATACGAGGACTGTCCAATAAGTTTTGATTATTTAAGCTGATACCAGGACTGTCCAATAAATTTTGATACTTGTATGACTATACGAGGACTGTCCAATAAGTTTTGATTATTTTATGCTGATACGAGGACTGTGAAAGTGAAACTTCTAATGCTAAAAAAAGAGCTAAAAAGAAAAAGAAATTGTGAACGTCAAAGTGTAAAACTCTATGCAATAGCTTTACAGCGGCAGTCTCCGAGTGCCACACGTATTTTTATTTTTTAATTCAAAAGTTAAACTGTTGTTAAGACTGGTTACAAGTAAATAAAATTAAACTTTAAAAACTCCACAGACTAATCAGACTTATAATATATACCATATATAGTAGATATGTAGAGGTTGTAAATCCTCTAGTTCTTACAAGTCTTAATCATAGTAACTTTTTTTTATTTAAAGGTTAAACTGTTGTTAAAACTGGTTACAAGTTAATAAAAATAACAAAAACAAAACTACCCATATAATCATAATTTAAAGGAAAACTTGAAGAATTGAACATTGAAACAAAATAAATGTCATAATTATTTGTTAGAACAATTGCCGGTTTGATAGCACTTTGAGTTGCAAAGTTTCTAGTTTTTGCGACAGCTGCATTTGTCAGACTTACAGCTACCTTTGCAAGTACAACGACTGTATCCTTGCCCGCCACATTTGGACGACAATCTTACACTCTCTCTAAATGAAATCTCTGTCTTCGGAACATCTGCAGGCGAAATAAACTTTTCCTTGCACACTGTAAACTGGTTTCTAGAATAAAGTTGATTCAAAACACCATGTTTCGTTCTCAATTTATAAAGATTAGCGGGTTTTATTTCAATTACACTAGCAAGTATATTTCTTCCGTCACTAGGAGCTCGATTGACATCTGGAACCCGGACCATCACTGTATCGCCAACATTAGCTACGGGATAGATGCATCCAACATTTTTTCGGCTTGTGTCTGCAAATTAATTAAAGCTGATTTTCTAAGAAGCATAACATTTCTGTCTTGCGCTTCACGTTTTGTTCTGATGAAAGCATTTTGTCTTCAAATATTGAATTTAAATTCTTCATCCTGAGCATCGAAACTAATAGGTGATGAACATAAATGTATTGCATTGAAGGTGGATTTCACATATTTTGTTTTGTTGGACTCTACTATCATTTACAATGGATTCTCTTCGGCCTGTTTTATTTTCAATGGACTCTACTTTATCATTTTCAATGGATTCTCTTTGGCCTGTTCCATTTTCAAAGGACTCTACTTTATCATTTTCAATGGATTCTCTTTGGACTGTTTAATTTTCGATGGACTCAATTTGATCATCTTCAGTAGTCTCTACTTGATTATTTTCGTTGGACGCAACTTGCTTATTTTCGACAGCAGTACCGGTGGATAAGAGTTTTTCTAATTCTTCTTCTGAATTAATATCAACCAAGGCCTTATTTGGTATAGAAGAACTTTTGAGTCCTACTTTTAACTTCGTCCCAAACGTAGCTTCATATGGAGTTCAGTTAATGCCTGTGTGATGCGCTCTGTTCATTCATTAATTGAACGAACCTTAATCCTTCGGACCATTTATTGGTGTTATTATCTTCCAACCACGTACTGAGGATATTCTCTATATCTTGGTTGGCTCTCTCTACCGACCCTTGGCTTTGAGAGTGCCTCGGTTTACCATGTACAATTTTTAATTCGGGCGACATGCTACAAGCTTCCTGGACAATTTTATTCGCAAACTCTCTGCCATTATCGCTTTGAAGAATGCTAGGTGCACCGAATATTTGTAAAAATGTCAAGGAATACATATGCCACTTCTTCGGCCTTTTTGGTCTTGAGCGGACGCAGCTGAACGAATTCTTGGTATACCAATATAAATTTATAAAGTAAAAACCAAATAAAGTTGCGTTTACGTCATCATTGTGAACATTTGTAGCGTTGTCAGAGTGTTCACGAAATATGGAAATTAACATAAAATAACTGAAGTCAACAAAAAACGTAAATGTAGAAAATTTCACAATATTATAAATGAAAACTACAACATTATCGATAGTTTGATAGTTTTCGTTTAATATAGTGTGGAGTTTTTTCATTTACGTTTTTTGTTAATTAAATTTATGAATAGATTTCACAAAGTGAGGAATTCTAGAATAAAAGTGGTAAGGTTATTACTGACTTACCAAATCTTTTAATAAACAAATATATTAAAAATACAAGCAATAAAATAAAATATGTTTAATAATGAACGTATTATCAAAGACAAAAACTAACATTAAACAAATCAACATATTGTGAAATGAAACTAGGCAGATTCAAATTCTTGTTCATTTTCTTCATCTGATTCAACATCAGTGTCACTCTCTTCACTATTAAAATTTATAACTATCGGACTAATTTCTGGACTATCAAATATTCTTTCCCTCTCATACCATTTAAATATCTTTCTTTCAGTATGTTGTATATAATTTTTCCACATATCAGGAGTTATTATGTGCAGTGCCTCGTGCCACATGTTCAGGCAGTTATTCGCACTGTTACCATCCCTACCAGTATGCCTATTGTAGTAATTTTTTGCTATGCCCCAAATTAATTCGATAGAGTTGAATATGCAATGGTAAGGAGGAAGACGTAAAACTTTGTGTCCATACTGTTCTGCCATATCGTCCACTATATACTTGATTGGTGGCTTATTCCTAAAAAAACAAAAAAAATGTTTAAAATAAATGGCAATAAGTAAGAATATATCTGTATATTTACTGAGAAACGATTTGCAACAGTTCTGTTTTGAACATCATGTGAGAATAGAGAATGTTTTTTTCTGTCAACCATTCCTGAATAGCACATTTTGACCATCCTGTATTTGGAGTTTTATGCAATAACATGCTGTGAGAAGGTGCATTATCAAGTATACTTAGAGAAGGTTTCTCTAAATTTTGCAGCAACTGATATTCAAACCATTTCAAGAAATTTGCCTGGATCATTTCCCCATGATAATCATTAAGTTGGGTTTTTGAATAAAATATTGCTTCAGCACCTTCAATAAATCCGTTTTCATTTCCAGCATGGAGTATAATATATCTGTAATAATATTATTTAAATAATGTTTAAGTAACCAATTATGTTTTGCAATACAACAAACCTTTTGCCATCCGTTTTAGTGGTTTTAACACTCTTGATATTTTCATTTTGCCATGAATGACCTATGATGTCATTTTGAAATATCCAGGTTTCATCGATGAACACAAATTGATATATACCTTCGTCCTTTGCTTCTTTATAATATCTTAAGAATTCTACTCTTTTCAAAACAACATTAGGTAATTCCATAAGTCCTCGTCGTGGATTATCCTTCATCCACTTAAACCCAAGTTCTTTGAGCAATCTATTTAAAGAAGTGGTACTACTATTAAATAATTCTCTTTCTTTTAGTTGGGACCACAATTATTGAATCGTTATGTGCTGTTCTAAAAGCATACAGAAATAAAAATATGTTAAATATACAATTGTCGTAATTATACTTACTTCTCTGGTACATGTTGTAAATGGTATCACGAAAAGAGCTTGTATTTAAAGTTTCTGTAATTGTTACTCGTTTATGAGCGCAACGTTTTTTCTTTGGTGACTCAAACTCTTCACCTTTTTTTTTTGTTTGACAAATTTTGCTTACTGTTCTTACACCGATTTTTAAAGCAGCAGCTACACGCTAAAATAATAGAAATTTTCGTAAAGTAAAGGAAGGATATTTTATTCACGTATTATCTACCTCTTGTACAGCATTTAAGGGCAACAAAGGACCATTATTATTCCTTTCTTGTTCAAAATAATTTAGTAATGAAGCCACAAGTTCTTTGCATCGGCTATTCAGCTGTTTGGGCATTTTAACAATCACAGAAGAAAGTGCTTTGTTGTTTTGAAAACAAAAACAGTTTTGATTATAAATATTTCTCACAAGAAACTTTTACAAAGCACGTAAGTATAACCTCAAATATCGATGACAATACACGAGTTGAAAAGTCACAAACAACGCGGCAACATGACATTATTTCTGGCAGTGACTATTTTACCGTCAATAATTGGAGGCTTCTTTATGAAAATTTCAACACAAATGTTTACATCGAGGGACGTCGAAACCCAATAAAGCTATATTGCTTATACATTATTTTGGTACAAAAGTTTTTTTATTGATTTGGTTATCTTTAGAACCGATTAATTAACAAATTTAAGTATATGCACTTTTCGATAGAAATGTAGCCACACATGCGATAGAAATGCGCCATTGGTGACGTAAACGCAACTTTATTTGGTTTTTACTATATGTACCATCTTCTTGGGTCTGCATGTCAATTAAGTCGACTTGACATCTTGCATTTATTTCGCTGCTAAGAATAGGTTTGATTACTAATCCTTTCTTCGGAACGTTGCGTTTTTTTTTCACAATTGTCACATAAGTTTAAATAAATGACAATCATTTCTCTCGAAATATTTTTATAGCGCAAATTCAACTCTTTCTCCATCCGGTTCCTTCCACCATGTCCAATTTTTAGGCGGGCCTCGTGTAGAATCTGAAATATTTCGTTTTCATTCACCTAATACCCGATTATGTTGTCTTCTCTGACCAGGACAATTAATTTTTCCGCCTCTCCAATAGTCATAACATCGAATCTCCGCAAACGCTGGTAATCTTCTGGTTTTTTATTTGACACTTTTGATTTTGAAGATTTCACCTTTTTAATCAATTCTGTGTAAGTTTCGTAACTAAAAAACTGAATATTTTTTCCTTTGAGTGAAATCAATTCTTTTAATCTTTCGTCAAATCAACGAATCATGTCGACTAATTTCGATTTATCCATTGCAAACTAACAAAATAATTGCGAAGTAACAAGTGCCTTTCACTATAATTCAACACAGAATCACGAAAATATAACCTTCCACGTTTGTCTGTATTCGCTTTGAATGCAAAACTAAACTAAACATGACGTTCGCTCGTAACCGTATGCCATCGCGGGCTCTGATTGGGCAGCGCGTGCCACATGTTTGTTCACCCGCCCGCACCCCATGCAGTGTCAAATACACATAGTATTATTATATTGCCCGAAAACTACATGACAATATTCACAATGTGTATGCTATGTGATAAATAAGGAACAAATTATAATTAATTACTTCGCCCTAAGTAACTTGTCATTATTCATAATGCCCGGGCATTAAGAAAAATGCCCCAATTTATTAAGTACTTGGTCCATGACATACAATTTTAATAAACAGCAACAAGTGTTATTTTACTTATTTTTCATAGTATTGGAAGTATACCTACTACATTTATTTATATCTGCAAATCAATGGAAGTACATATACAATTTGTATAGCTTTCTGCTCGTAAAATTGTTACCTACTCTGTAGTGTGTTATTACAAGATTAAAAAATTTGACTACTACTACTTTGTTATTACTATGGATAACTACAGAGTCGGGCAAAGCAAGAATATTACCATATACACCCGAATATAAGATGCGCGCGATTACAAGACGCACCCCATTTTCAGAACGGAGTCTTGAAAACATTTCTTGACCGGATTCTAAGTCGCACTACAAAATGCTCGAATACAAGCCGCACCTTGAGTTAATCTGGCAACGTTGCAATATAACGATCTTTCGTTTGCTTCAATCCTACTTTAATAATTTCAATATTAAAAATAGAATCTAGAATCCGATTAAAGTAGATGCTTGATAATATTTTTAGGTTAACGACGAAATATAGTACATATTCGCTAGATTTCTTATATACCGATTACAAAGAAAAACACAAATGTGCTCGAATACAAGCCGCGGTGCGAATACAAGACGCAGGCCAATTTTCAAGATATGATTTTACAAAAAAGGGCGTCTTATATTCGGGCGTAGTGTAGAGGTGTATAAGAGTACGCACGCTTATTTTTAATACATACCGCCACCTAATAAATACTCTAAGCAGTCAGTAATATTCCAAATAGCATGCGATAATTAATAGAGGCAAAAGTGGAAATCTACATTACTGGCATACCTGTTATAACAATGGACGATAATGTTTACGCGGGTTGACGATCTAGTTGCTGGTGCTTGGTTTTTAGTTTTTTGCTACGTGAATACAGGTACTTTAGAGTAGTGAACGTTCTTGTACGATTTTTTATAATGTTCCTATAGGTAAAAATTAAACAGAAACATGTTATTATAGAAGATATTAACTAAAATCTAAAATTTTACACATATGCACAAGAGTACGCAGTGGGAAATGCATACGAGTACGCAAGGCGTGCTCCTATACTTCGTAGTGCGTACTCTTATGAGAAAGATTGCTGTAGTGCAGCGGCTCCCAAACTTTTTCTTTCCGCGACCCATTTTAGCCCATAGGTTTTAACCGCGACCCCCTAAAAATAACTTGAAGCGTCATGAGCAACGAGGGACTGAGAGAGCGCAGCTGGCTGAAAGAGGGGGGGGAAGAAATTCGTCCAAAACAAATGCGGACAGAGTTGGAGGGGCTAGCTATGGAAGTGGCAGAGGTAGTAGGCGGAGGGGTGGGGAGCATCAAGTTCGAGTTGAGCAGTGGCCACGTGCGTGTCTTGGAGAGAGCGCAGCTGGCTGAAAGGGGGGGGGGGGGAGAAATTCGTCCAAAACAAATGCGGACAGAGTTGGAGGGGCTAGCTATGGAAGTGGCAGAGGTAGTAGGCGGAGGGGTGGGGAGCATCAAGTTCGAGTTGAGCAGTGGCCACGTGCGTGTCTTGTGTTTTGTTCGCTCGCGTATTGTTTGATTTTGATTTAACTATGGATAAGTTCGTTAAGCGTGCAAGACTTTCGATTTCTCATGATGATCATGAACAGAAGAGGGTAAAGGTGAGAAAGTATATTGACAGTTATATTAGTATGGATTTACGGTGCTCGGAAATCGGCCACAGTGTGTTATTTGCAGTGAGTTGTTATCGGCCGAGAGTATGAAACCTTCCAAGATGATTCGCCATTTAGAAAGTAAACATCCCAGTTTTAAAAATAAGCCAGTCGATTTTTTTGAGCGTAAGTTAACTGCTTTAGATTACCAGAAAAATTCAGCAGTTCAGTTAAGTGGAAATAATATGAGCAAAAGTGCTTTGCTAGCATCGTATCAAGTGGCTTTACGAGTAGCAAAGAAATGTAAACCACACACGATTGTTGAAGAGCTCATTCTACCTGCTGCTCAGGATATGGTTTCAACTATAATCAGCCCGGATACAGCTAAGAAGCTTTCCACCATTCCTCTGTCGAACAATTCGGTGGGGAGGCGCATTACCGAGATGGCTCAAGACATAAAGGATCAGTTGAAAACAAAGTTGCAGAAAAGTGAGTACTTTTCCATTCAAGTTGACGAGTCTACGGACGTTTCGAGTTTGGCGCAGTTTATGTGCTTTGTTCGCTTTGAGAGTGACGGTAGTGTGGAAGAAGACATTTTATTTTGTAAACCTTTGCCTGACCACGCAACAGGTGAGGAAATGTTTAAAATGTTCATGTCTGCAACCGATTCGCTTCAAATTGACTTTCTAAAGTGTATTTCAATCTGCAGTGATGGTGCCAAAGCAATGACTGGGAAAGAGAGCGGTTTCGTGAGACGGAGAAAAATGTCATGCTTAATGCCACTTGGGTTCATTGTTTTCTGCATCGCCAGGCATTAGCTGCCAAGATCATGCCCACTGAGCTAAAAACAGTGTTGAACGAAACTGTAAAGTTGGTTAATTTTGTAAAAAGCCGGCCATTACAGTGTCGACTGTTATCACAGTTATGCGAAAAAATGGAGGCACAATACAAATGCCTCGTGCTTCACACAGAGGCAAGGTGGCTGTCACGAGGGAAGGTATTTTCTCGAGTGTTCGCTTTGCGCTCTGAGACATTTTTTCAAGTCGCAAACAAAGACCTCGCCAGTTTTTTAGTGACAATGAATGGCTGTTAAAACATATTTCATCAGCTGAACGATCTCAACGTTTCCTTGCAGGGAAGAGACAAAACCATACTTTTTGCACAAGACAAAGTCAATTAGTTTTTAAGGAAATTATCCACTTGGTCAACCAGGGTTGAGAAGAATATATTTGAAAACTTTGAACTGACAAATGAGCTGAGTACTTAGCCCCTTAAACGAGCAGACTGTGAACGAGGCGGACTTAAACCCACTGCTTCATGACAAACTCATCGAGCTATCCTGTGACAAGACTTTGCAACTGTCCATCAGCACCCAAGATGTTGACAAATTCTGGCTACAAAGAAGAGCTGAGTATCCAAGCTTAACATCAGCTGCTCTGAGAATCATCATGCCCTTTGCAATATCCTACCTCTGCGAACTCGGATTTTCTACATTGGTCAACATTAAAACCAAGGCAAGAAATCGACTGGACGTAGAAGACGATCTTATTGTATGTGTTTCTAAAACTAAACCAAATTTTATGAAACTTGTTGACAAAAAACATGCCTATGTTTCTCACTAAAGAAGTCTTTTTATCCTTAAAATGTATTAACCATTAGATATAAAAATTAGATTAAATGATTCTGTTTTGTTTTGACAAAATCTGTAAAATATATTGATATTTTGTAAATCAACAAAGTTATCTAATTTAAAACTCATGATGGCCGTCTAAGTTTAAGTACATACTTCACCATTATTTGTATACACTAGAAGGAATTTGTTATATCAAGGTTCCACTGTACATCTCGCGACCCCTTTCCGAATGGCCCGCGACCCCCAGTTTGGGAACCGCTGCTGTAGTGAATATAGTATGAGTTACTAAACTCCGAATATGACCCGTTATAAATGAAAAAGCGAGCAAAAGCTAGTGTTCACCGAAGGAAATTAAAAGGAGAATAAGTGGAAAATCACAGGAGGTTTTAGTAAAAGATGTATAGCTAGACAAAGGGGGATAAATTAAGCAACTCTAAGAAAACGGTTGAAAGCTGGAACCGTCCCAAGTTCTTTAGGATGATTTAAAACAGATATTCTTGCAGATATGGAAGCTGATTTAGCACAACAAGTACGTGATCTGGATCTACGTTTTTATGGATAACCAAGAAAGATCTGAAAATCTAGGCTTACAAGGTTGCTGAAGCAAACAAAATTCAGCACAGGTTGAACAACGTCAAAAAAATGGCAGGCGAGTCGTGGATAAAAGGGTTTTGTCAACGACAGAAAATAACACTTCGACAACCAGAGAAATATTCAATGGGTCGAATAATGGGTTTCGATATAGTTCAAGTAGATCCGGTTTTAAAAAATCTCAAGAGGCTTTATGAACAGAAAATACCCACCAAACTCTATTTACAATATGAATGAAACAGATGTATCGACAGTGCCTAATAAACTACCGCGGGTTTTATCTAGCAAAGGAAAAAAACTGGTCGGAAAAGTAGCTAGTGCAGACCGGGGACAGCTCGTCACAGCTGGATGTTAACATGTATCCCTCCAGCTATATTTCCCAGAAAAAGGATAAAGGATGAGCTCTTTTTAAATGCACCTACTAGTACATGCGAAATGATATCGGAGTCTACGTTTATTAACAAAGATGTATTTGGCCAATTATTGCAGCATTTCAAGAACTACAGCAAGCCTAGTGCAGAAAATCCAATACCTATGATCCTTGACAACCATTCTTCACACCGTGATTTAGAAGCCACACAGTTCTGCAGGAAAAATCACATAGATTTACTCTCCTTGCCACCTCATACACGCCACAGAATGCAACCACTGGATGTTTGCTTCTTTGGCACATTAAAGTGTGCTTACAGCAGGGAGTGTGATAAATGGATGGTAAATAACCCGAGAAAAGTAATAACACAGATGCAAGTTGCCGGTCTGTTTAACTATGCTTACACCAGCGTTTCCAATATTGAAAAATACGAGAACTCATTCAGAGCTTCCGGAATCTATCCTTACAATCCAGATTAGTGTAACGATGATGACTTTGCGCCTTCCTTTGTGACAGACGCACCCTTTAATACAGAGAATGTCCAGCCTAATGAAGAAACCTCGGAAAAACTAGAAGAGCTCGAATCCTCTACCGTGGGAGTAGTGGAGTCCGAATCCTCTACCGTGGGAGAAATGGACGAGTCAGAATCCTCTAAGAGAATTTCATAATAAGCAACACCACCAACGCTAGATATTGCCAATCTGATATAGTATGTGAAGATGGGATAGTTATATCAAATAATTTGCAAAATGTTGAAGAGGAGACTTCAAAATGGTCAGTACCAGCTTCAGACATTTTACCTTTGCCGCAAATAAAAGAAAAACCAAATCGTTGCAAATTCAGATCACAAAAGTCTGAAATACTGTCTAATACTCCATTCAAGGATGAACTTAAAGAACTTGCTGATAAAGAAAGGTAAAGAAGAGAAGAAAGTTGGAGCAGTAAAAAGAAAACTGGTTGCCAGTAGCTCAAAACGTCAGAAATTAAAGAAGTTGCAAAAGGTGAAAAAAAAAATGTGACGAAAAGGATGTACGTTGTCCAGGATATGGAGACTTATGTGTTCTTCCTGTAGCAGTTGGTGGTATGAATCTTGCACCACGTATATTATAGGAGACTTTATTTGTTATAACTGTCCAGAGTGACTATATTTAGTATTTTTCGCAAATTGGCTTTTTAATGTTTTGGGTGTTTATTGATAACATTGAACTTTTTTAAATGATATATTGTTATTTTACTAGCAATCACCTAAATATAGTTTTACTTCTAACCCTTTCTTATGTCAAGATAGGGTGCGTACTCTTAAACGCCAGGAAGGCGTACTCTTATAAACGCCCGTGTATAAGAGCACGTATTTGCAAAATTGAGAAAAAACATCTCATTTTACTGAAATAATTTAGGGCGTAACCTGTTCAAAACATGTTTGGTGGTCATTATTTTCGATAACAAAAATTATATATTCGCGTGGAATTGAGAAATTATTTTAGGTTTTCTACTAAGTGCGTACTCTTATACACACTTGCCCTATACGGTCCAACATTGTAGTCGAAAAATTTTGGATTCAATTTCCCAGTTTTGTCCTGAACTCTAAATTTGTGTGACTTTAAATGAAGTCAAAAACAAGGGCTATAAGCTAAATTGGAAAATGCAGCTAGTACTTGTATCCAATATTAATAATTATTTTGCTGAGTGAATTAATTTACATGGACGCATTGAAATATGGGCAGCCTACAATACCCGAAACAAGTTTACTAGTTTCCAACTCAAAACTAAACTTTTAAGAAATGAATTTATTAACAATTTAAAATTTCAAAATGGATGATCGAAATGCCCTTTTTATTATTGAAAATGAGGCAAGGCAGTTTTCAAAGACACAAGTTATCAAAAAATCAGGATCCATTCTGTCATAAACTTTACATATTCGCTTTTTAACTCATTTACATTATGAATGTGGTCGTTAGATTTTAGGTAGTCTCTAAAATAAAGAAATAATTTAGATGTCCATCAAACTGGTCTAAATTTGCCTATTCAGCATCCATTTGAATTTCATAAACTATTTTTTATGTTATTGTTAGCCCAAAAATATTTTTAATATATTTTTTCGTCAACATTTTATATAATCAAGGAGCAGTAAAGATTGGCATAATTGTGTCGTTACGTAACTTAGATATTCTCAAGATTGATCGAAAATGATATATACAATCATATTATAAGTATGCGCTAGCTCAGAAAGTCGTGATATTTGCAAAAAAAATCGAGAACTGCAAAAATGCACGAAAACGCCGCTTTTTCTATCACTATTTTCAATATAACTCTGTACGTATGCAGTTTAGAGAAAAAATCATTACTTGTAAGCTTGTTCGTTATGAAATTTTCTACAAGATAGAATTGGTTTAAAAGTCGAATTTATTATATTTTCGTTGCTAGATAGCAATAAATTGGAAAAAAAGTGACGAAAATCGTGGTAATTTTGAGGCGCGTAACAACCAGGTAAGAAATTGCACAATTATACTATAAATAGAGATGTAAGTACTTTAGAGTATTACAAAATGAAATACCAAAACCATATCCAAATTTATTTGTTGGTTTTGACGTGGTTGATTTGTTGATTTAACCGAGCAAAAAAAACACTGTTTTTCTGCGTCAATGATGGGAACGAAATTTTGCATTTTGATTGCTGTCGATTTTTTCACACATTGTTGGACCCGTTAGCTATCATATAGAATCGATATAAGGTCGATTTTCTTTTTTTAACAACTTTTGGCGCGATTTAGAAAGTTTGTAAAATTTTTACTTAATTAACAAATTATTTCGGGAAGCGGTTTTACGCGTTGAAAAAAATCTTAAGGTACTAAAAGAAAGGTCTCGGAAAGACGCTTAATTTAAAAAAAAATCGTTCAGATTGGTCGATTAAGTTCTGAGATATTAACTGCCAAAGTTGACGAAAGTTATGTGCAAAACTACGCATAGTGGAACAATAAAAAATTTTTTGGTAAGTTTCTCCGAGTACTTTTCGTAGGCGTTTATATAAATAATATTGTACGTGTGCTTTTTGCAGAAAAATTCAATGAATGTTGGCGAGACAACCATCCGAGCGGCGAAACCGGAGGGGGGGGGATGAGCGGCGGAAATTGAAATCGAGCGTTCAAAACCAGCGCGGGCGCTTTAGGCCTTTCGTACACTGGGCTACGCAAGTATTCGATACCTAAGTTGCGAACTCACGTCGCAAGCAACTTGATACGCATACTCGTACACGTCGCTACTCAAATCGCAATATCCGCGTTACCACCACTGCCGTAATCCTAGCGGTCGTCATCATCACACGTGAAAAATGTCTGACACAAGTGATGATGATATCATTTTTGCTTATTATCTTCACCGAAGGAGAAATCGCCGTAACAGAAGATTCTGGGTGCATCCCTATATAGAGAGGAATATAAACTGCAGAATGTTTGTTGCAGCAAAGGAATTGCAGCAAACTGACACTAAATTATTAGCCTGCTATAGGATGTCCAAAGAGAGTTATACATATTTAGTGAGTTTACTCACTCCTTACATACACCAGAGAGATACACATTTGAGGGAATGTGTCAGTCCTGAGGAAAGGATTTTGATTACAGTTTACAAAAGTTTAATATATTTTTTAAATCATACAAATTAAAAATAACGATAGGGATGAAAATTTGAACCATGACGATATTCTACCAATCTTCAACATTTTCTTCATTTACTACTGCTTCTTGAACTATTCGAATGAATTAAAAAGAATTTCCGGGATCCTGTGAGCTTTGTTCGCTATTCGCTGTTGGTGCTTGCAAGATTGCAAAAGAATTTCCGGGCTCCTGTGAGCTTTGTTCGCTATACTCTGTTGGTGTACTTGAACGCTCTGTTACTATATTATCTATCAAAAGTAAGACTTCTCGTTTGAATTTTCTTACTTCTGTTGGTAACATACTGGCTAAATCTGGTAATAAACTTAATAGAAACATTTTGTTAGCAGTACTTGTAGAGTTGTCGTCAGTTTTTGACATTTTATATTTTAAGTAATCATTAAAACGTTCATCAACTTCACTTGATGTATTTTTATACCTTTTTTTACTATGCTGAGACGAGACTGGACTTGGCGTTGGCGGAAAGCACGACCGTGACTCAATGGCCTGTGACTCTGGGGTGACGGAAGAGTGTTGGATGAGAGATGAGTCTGATTGCGATGGCGATGCAAGTGGTACATTTCCATCTATTTCTAGCATGTCATTGTCATCGTTCTGTACATCTTTGCTTAGATCAACATTAGGTAAATTGCCAGATACTGTTCCAGCTGTTTTTATGAATGGTATTGCGAAGTGCATTGTATCTGTCAAATAGTATTTCTTTTTTTTTTTGATGACCCACTAGGTAACGGCTTTAAATTTCGCACAAAAACAGAACGGAGGTTTTTCCATTTTTCTTTTGCTTGTAGTGCTGGAACAAAATGGATCAATATTAGTATTCTTTTTTATTTCTGTTTCAGATATTTAGCAACTGCATCCACATTCATCTCACTTGCTTTACATTTTGCTCGAGGAGATTGCACACAGTATCAAAAATTGAGGAGAAACAACAGCTATTATATGGAATGCCTTAAAAGATACTTATATGCCAATCTCAGATAGAAATCAGTGGAATTTAATAGCGGAACGTTTTAATTTGCTATGGAATTTGCCAAATTGTTTGGGTGCTTTGGACGGGAAGCACATAAGAATAGAAAAGCTGCCTAACACAGGATCAAGTAACTTCAATTATAAGCCATACCATTCTATTGTTCTCTTAGCATGTAGTGTTGCTGACGGTCTATTTATTTTTATTGAAACAGGATTTGCTGGCCGAAATAGTGACGGTGGTATATTTCGTGCTTCAGCAATCAAAAATTTTATTCAACGAGGCTACCTTGATATTCCAACGCCTACACGATTACCAAATGATGACAATGATTGCGAATTTTCATTTTATTTTGTTGGGGATGAAGCATTCCTTTTGTTACATTATTTGCTGAGACCCTATCCCCAAAGAGGTCTTGACAATGTGAAAAGAATATTTAACTACAGGCTGAGCAGGGGAAGAAAAACAGTTGAGTGTGCTTTTGGCATGATGGCTGAGAAGTTTCAAGTTTTAAATACGCCTATTAGATGTCACGACAGTGAGAAAATTAATAATATTATAAAATCAGTGTGCATCTTGCACAATGTTCGGAAAAGAGAGGGCAGTCCATACTGTATACAAGAAAACCACACTAGTGTACGTCATGTTATAGTTCAACCTCAGCAAAATCTTTACATTAATGGTCAATCTTCACCAAATACCTTAAGAAGCTACATAGCTAATTACTTTTTGAAAGCCCAGGCAGCACTTCCATGGCAAAATAATTATATCATTTAATCGACTGTAGTCTATACAAAGTCAATTGAAACAGCAAGGAAATTGGAGTCCAACCAATTTACTACCACTTTTTTTGAATTAGAACGTGTATAAATAATAAAATAACTAATTCAATGAAATATGCGTGCATTGCTGTTGCCGCTGATTCAAGGAGATGCCTGCTAGTTTTTATTCTGTTTCAATTAACTTTGGATAGACTATACACTGTGTCCGTATATCACTATATAGTATATATCTACCTGATCAACACATATTATGCATTTAGTACATTGAAAAATAAAAACATTTCTAAGAACATACCTGTTAAGTTTGTGGCTTTCCCCATCTCCGACCACGCTTTTTCTGTCACATCTTTTTTTGAATAGTCTTTTAGCTTGTAATTGTATAGACAAGGATATTTCTCTACTTCGGAAACAATTTTTATATTCAATAATTGCTCCGCCATATTTGAAAGTCTCGACGACGTGAGTAGTTACTACCTGAGCTGGCTGGTCGCGGGAGACTAACGCCGTCGATAAATGTCGGCTACGCGTGATGTGTACGAACTTCCAATATAATGTATTGCGGTAATCACCACGATACTTGAGTCGTCGAGTATCGGATACTTGCGTAGCCCAGTGTACGAAAGGCCTTAGTACGCGATATCTCGGCTTCTATTGCTCCGATTTTGATCATTTTTTTTAAATCGATATACCGAATCGAGAGGAACCTATTTCTCAATGTTTCATAGCAATATTATGAAAGATTACCGGCGTATTACTACTTATTAAAATTTCACAGTTTTGAACGTTGGTGTATATTCAAGCAAATGATAATATCGATGGTAGGAATGCGTTGTGCACCAATAGTAATATTTACGTAGTGATAATGCTTAATATTTATAAGATTTTCAAATAACTACATCTTTACATCATTTTAGGCTCGTTGCCATGTGCAGATACGATTTCTAATTGATACCACTGTTCAACTTTTGTCAACTTTGGCAGTTGATATCTCAGAACTTATTCGACCAATCTGAACGATTTTTTTTTAAATTAAGCGTCTTTCCGAGAACTTTCTTTTAGTACCTTAAGATTTTTTTCAACGTGTAAAACCGCTTCTCGAATTAATTTGTTAATTAAGTAAAAAATTTTACAAACTTTCAAAATCGTTAAAAAAAAGAAAATCGACCTTATATCGATTCTATATGATAGCTAACGGGCCCAACAATGTGTGAAAAAATCGACAGCAATCAAAAAGCAAAATTTTGATCCCAGCATTGACGCGGAAAAACAGTGTTTTTTGCTCGGTTAAATCAACAAATCAACCACGTCAAAACCAACAAATAAATTTGGATCGGGTTTTGGTATTTCATTTTGTAATACTCTAAAGAATTGGTTCCCAACAGGGGCGATACCGCCCCCTATGGGCGCTGCAGCCTTTTAGGGGGGCGGTAGCGGATTCAGAAGCAAATAATAAGCAGTCAAGAGGAATGGTGAAATAAAAATGATTTATTAAGGGTTAATAAGCAGTTTTAAATTAGCATTAATGATAATACTAATAATTAAAATAATTTCTTTTAGTTCAGAATAGAAGTATATGACTTGTCCTCGCCCGTTGATAAGCGAACGCGCGATGTTCATACAAAATAACGACATGTTCGCACACAGACAAGTTGAATCATGCACGAAATGAAACGTATAAAAGCAACAGCTCTACGAATTTTTAGTTAGTTAGTTGTATGTGCTTGGCCGCGATATATAGTCGTGAATCATAAGCTCTGCCGTAGTAAATAATCGTGAGTGGTGTGTCATTTTATAAACATTACTATCTATAAATCTATTGAGAATTTAATTTTTGTATGAAAATGGCTGAATCTACTTCTAAATTAAAAAAGAAATGCCGGCAATACAGTATTGAATATTTAAAATATGAATTTGCGGAATCTTCTACAAACAAATCATTACCTATGTGTTTAATTTGCCGAAAAGTTTTTTCAAATGAAGCTATGAAACCTTCTAGGCTACAAGAGCATTTACATAAAATTCATCCTGATAAGAAGAGCAAAGATATATTCTATTTTCAAGAACTCGAAAAATTGGAAAGGAAGGGGAAGATCCCGCCACACACCCCTGGCCCAGCATGACCAGTCGCTTTCAAGAGGATGAGGAAAAGAGGAGGGGCCACTATCTTTATTTTATACCAAGACATCTTTCTGTGCCTGATTATGGCGAGACTGCAAGCCTAAGCTAGGTCTTAGACATTATTTCATCAGGGTCCCTATGATTAACCCCTGGTCTCCTGCTCGCAATATTGCCACATCACGCCATTTGAACTTAATGTTAGTTACATACGAGTACTAATACTAATACTAGAACTAGAAGGCCGTTGAAGGTATCTACATTTGAAGTATATAGGTACGGGTCTTAAGGGTGAGAATTATATAGCATAATATAATATAAACTAAAATCCCAAACCACGAAAATTACCCACAACGACCCGCTAAGCCCAGACTTATCTAAACTAGTTTTACAAATCTAAACCTAGGTTTGCCTATCAAATTTGTAGGTTTTTATGGCTGAATGTCCATTACATTGTTAATGTTACTCTGGCTTCTTCCTCAATAATAAAATTACCCAATACATTTACATTATTACCTAATAGACGTGGGCCGTGCCCGGAAGGTGGCCCAGCACCCGAACAATTTCCTCTCTTTGATCCGCGAATAAGTGACAAGCCATAATTCTATGGGATGGACTATCTACCAGGTCGCATCGTTCGCATGCTGAGCCCCCTTTCCCTATTCGGGAGAGGTGTACACCGACGTTACCATGACTACTAAGGAGTAGCGTAGTTTGCCGCTTTAATCTGACTTGACAATTATCAATCCAGTCTCTAACATTCGGAATTGTTTCATGCAAGTATCTTCCTTTGTCGGAGTGGTACCACTCGTCTTGCCATTTGTCGAGAACTATTCTATGGACTTCAAGTTGCACCACCGTCCAATATCTGAGCTCTACGCTGTTTATTCTTGTACCAAGAAGGTACGCGTTCTCAGTCTTCTTAAGCGCTGCCAGTGCCTCCATTTGCTGAAGGTGCAGGTGAAGTGGTGGTATTTGTGACAAAATGCACAGAGACTCGCTAGGCGTTGAACGGTATGCGCCTAGCATTGCCCTTAATTACATAGCTTGTGTAGTGCGAAATACTCTTTTGTTCACCACTCTTGCTACTCTATGGCCCCATATTTCAATCCCATACGAAAGGATGGGAATGATTGCGCGCAGATAAATTGTTTTCATCGAGTCCTGTATTCTTTCGATTTTGCCCCAGTTTCTGTAAGTATACCTCCTTAGAACTTGGAATATGTTTCTTACTTTTTCGTTGATGTACGTAATGTGCTCCCCGTAGTGCAGTTTCTCATCAAGTATTATCCCTAGATACTTCATGTGCGTTGCTCTGCGTATGGGGTTCTCTTACATCCTAACCACTGGATTTCTATTGCGAGATAAGTTCGAAAATACAACGTATTTAGTTTTCTCTTTTGAAATGGTTAATTTGTTTTGTAACGCCAATTCCACCAGAGTCCCCATGCATTGAGCAGCAGTTCTTTCCAATTCGGCTCTATTATCAGCGTGGATGGATATCGCAACATCATCCGCATACGCAATCACTCTCACCCTCTCCGGCCACTCCATCTCGAGAAGTGTATTCATCACCAGATTCCACAGAAATGGACCCAGTACGGACCCCTGGGGACAGCCTTTTGTGCACCGCTTTTCTGTTACAGTGTAAGTGGCCTGGTATATAACCTTCCTGTCACTCAAATAGCTTTTCATGAGATACATAATCGAGCCGGGTACGTGCTTGCTGTCAAGTTGTTTAATAACGCTCGGCCACCACAGGTTGTCGAAGGCTCCCGCTATATCGACAAATAGGACTAGACTGTGTTTCTGTGCTTGCCTGATATGTGAAGTTAATGTAGATACTGCTTGCACGGTTGACCGCGCTTTACGAAAGCCATATTGCATGTTACTGAAGAATGTGCGCTCACAATGAAGCGAGAAAATTTTATTCAAGATAAGACGTTCAAGGATTTTGGCCAGTTCCGAAAGTAATGTAATTGGTCGGAGTGCTTTGGGATCCCTGGGATCCCGATCGGGTGATTTGAGAATAGTAACGAGGTTGCCTATCTTCCATTTGTTCGGGAAATAGCCCAAAGCCAGGCAAGCATTATAAAGCCGAAGAAGGTAAGGTTTAATATGCTGATAGCACATAACTACAATTCTGCCGTGTATTTTGTCAATACCGGGAGCCTTGTATGGCTTGATTCTTGAGACTGCTTCGTCGAGGTCTTCTTCACTAAAGGTAACTATGGTATGTACATCCCCAGTGCTCAGTCTCGCGGCCTCTCTTACTTCAGTATGGTATTGATTTTGAGTTAATATTTGAAACAGCCAACTATATCAAACCTTTTTGCATCGTCTTCTAAACGAGACAATGATGGGCTACCAGCCTCATATAACGTTTCATTGTTAATCGCAAAGTCAGGAAAACCACACACCATTGGCGAGGAATTAATTTTACCGGCAGTCGAAGAGATATTATAAACTGTTCTCCATCATAAGACACCATTTGATATCATTAAAAAAATTCCTCTCAGTAATAATTCAGTGCAAAGAAGAATAGATGAAATGGCAAATGACGTTGAAATATCATTATGCGATTACCTAAAGACTTGCAAATTTTATTCAACTCGATGAATCAACTCTACCAAGTAACGAAGCTCTACTCTTATCATAAGTACGATTTATAAAAGAAGAAAAAATTCATCAAGAGTTATTATTTGCTAAGAATTTGGAATCTGATACAAAGGGACATTCTATATTTAATATCATGCAAGAATTTTTTCAAGAGAAAGAAATTCCTATTAGCAATATTTTGTCTGCTGCTACTGATGGTGCTCCAGCAATGACCGGGCGTCATAAGGGTTTTATAGCACATTAGAGAAAAGCAGTGCCAAATGTACTCGCTGTACATTGTATTATTCACCGTCAGCATTTGGTTGCAAACAAATTAGCAATTCATTGAATGACCGTTTGTTTCATAAGCTTTGCAATGAAAATGATGAAGACTACAATCGCTTGCTGCTGCACACAGAAGTACGTTGGCTCTCTAAAGGTGTTTGTCTGAATCGATTTTTCAATCTATTTGACTCAGTGTTGGAATTTCTTGAAGAAAACGAACAATTGCGCGAAAACCTGATTACGTCAAAAAATGACATCGCTTATTTGACGGACCTGTTTAAAGTATTTAATCAAGTTAATCTACAATTGCAAGGTGATGATTTAAATTTAATTAAAACTAAAAACGTCATAGCTGCTTTTGCAGGAAAACTTCTTATATTCAAAAGAAATCTTGGTAGACGTGAGTACAACCATTTTCCCACATTATCAACAGTGTCTGCAAAACCGGAAGATTTACTTACTTACTGCCACCACTTGGAAGTTCTTCATGTTGATTTTACAGAGCGTTTCCAAGATATTTTAAACATGGAAATACCAAGTTGAGTTATAGATCCTTTCGCAAACACAGATACTGAAGGCTTATCAAATTTGGAAGAGGAGCTATTAGAACTCACAACTAACGAAGAACTGAAAGTAAAATTCAAACGTGGATATCAAGAGTTCTGGCTTCAAAAACCAATACCAGTTCTCTATCCTGGATTGTGGACAATAGTACAGAAGCTGTTAATTGCATTTCCTTCGTCCTATATGACTGAGCGTGCATTCAGTGCAGTAACTGATTTGCTGTCAAAGAAGAGGAACATACTACAAATCACTGAACGTGGCGATCTGCGATTGATGTTAACGAAATTGGAACCCGATATTAACAAACTGGTAACACTCCACCAGCCTCAACCGTGTCATTGATTTTTTCTTTATTATTAATTTTGTATTTTTTATTGTATTGCATTTCTTATTTCTATTGTGATTGTATTTCTTATTGATGCTGTGTTTATATTTAAAAGTTTAATACACAATTTTATTGTACATTTGGTAGTCGTTTAATAAATTTCTACTTCATCGTTCCTCTAAAATAAAATGTAGACATTAACTGAAATTAAAGCTGAATACAAATCAATTGGGACGGTACAGATGATATTCAAATAAAATTAACTACTTTGGATTAACCAGCGACTGGGGGGGGGGGGAGGGGCGGTGAAATTTTTGTTCTCTTCTATAGGGGGCGGTGGTCCAGAAAAGGTTGGGAACCACTGCAAAAGTAATTAAATCTGTATTTATAGTATACCTGTGCAATTTCTTACCTGGTTGTTACGTGCCTCAAAATTACCACGATTCTCGTCACTTTTTTCCGATTTATTGCTATCTAGCAACGAAAATATAATAAATTCGTCTTTTAAACCAATTCTATTTTGTAGAAAGTTTCATAACGAACAAATTCACAAGTAATAATTTTTTCTCCAAACTGTATACGTACAGAGTTATATTGAAAATAGTGATAGAAAAAGCGGCGTTTTCGTGCATTTTTGCAGTTCTCGATTTTTTTTGCAAATAGCACAACTTTCTGAGCTAGCGTATACTTATAATATGATTGTATATATAATTTTCGATCAATCTTGAGAATATCTAAGTTACGTAACGACACAACCATATCTGGTAGACTTGAGTCTAATTCTCCTGGATCAATAGGGTCCTTAGGAAAGTTAAGCCTTTGGCCAGCTATCTTTAAAAAATTAGGTTTCTTAATCGAAGACGCACTTGAAATGTACATTTATCTTTATGGTCGTAGAAAAAGTTAGTTTTAATCTTTACAACCGTTTATTTTTATGTTTAAACCTTCTGGTCATTTCATAAAAACGAGAATCCAGTTCTGTACAACCTTATTCTTGAAGAATGTCAGTCTGCATATAAAATCTATACCAATTTCGGTATGGGCAGTCCTATTTTATTCCCAACATCAATAAATCACTATGTTAAAATTAAGCTCTAATTGTCCTGTATTCTGGGGAGCTGGTGGCCATTTGGACATCAGGATGGATTTTTGAAAAAATTACTTTTTAACATCATTTATAAATTTAAATAAATTAAGAATAATACTGGTCCGAGCAGTTATCCGTGTGGGAAGAAAATAGTAATATCTACCTACATAAATGAGACCTCGTGGATGTGTAGTATAAAGTTGATTTCTAGTATGAATGAAAATATGGAAAATTTAAACCTGTTAGTTTTGATCAATTTTAAGGATGGTTTAGTGCTTATTGGAATGTTTCTGAATTGAGTACAGATAAAACAAAACTCTTAATACAACAAAACATCGTGTTTCTTGCACTTTTAGGTTAGGATTACTCAAAAACTGTGACAACAAGGGAGGGATTTTGATTCTGCACATTTATATTGTGTATTGTTTCTCAATACTGTTGACTTATTTAAAAATTGAAAATAACATACCTGTCATTTCCCCCATGTGGACTTTTAACTAGCTTTACGGCGAATAAGAACTGGATAGCGCATACCAGCAAACAACACAAATTAAGTGATAATGTCAAAGCGCACAACGCTAAAGTCACCTCGTAAACAACGACGTATTCCTCAGCAGTTATCACCGTTAATTGTTCCGTCCTAAGTAATTCACGGACGTCATTAGTAGTCACTGGTGATATTTTTAACAGAAATATTAATGACAACAATGCGAGTAACAAACTTACTAAACACAGCAACCCCAAGCTAACGAGCATCTCTTTGATTCCTACTTCTTTTGACTTAGCGATGAATTTATTCACCGTACTTTGGTTCCTAACTCGGGAAATGTTTAGGTCCCCATTTAAACTTTTGTTTTCATGGGGCAGCACCGTGTTACTGTACAGGGAGTGTTTTGAAGTGTCTAAATTTGTTGAATTAAGGTGGGGAACGTTTAGAGGGCATTGTTGTGATATTCTGGAGCTGTTTGCATTTGGAGAGCAGTAGCGATGGTCCATTCGAGTCTCCAGGACCATGGAGCTGTCTGGCCTGGTACCTCGGCTTGAGATACCTCCATTTGTTATATGTTTCAGCATCTTTTAGAACCATTTGAGCGATGGGATGTTCGATCTCACTGATGTAAGGTTTCTTCATATTCTAGCCGCATGTTTTTATTTTATCTTAGAATTTTTCATGTCTCTATTGCTCATTATGTTACAAAGAACAGGAACATACTTTTGGAGTTGCAATTTTGATATGCTGTGTGGTTCTTCATTTGTTTTTTCGACCTAAAACAAAAGGAAATAATAAATTTAAGTAGCAAACGATAAAGTGTAGACAACACTTATACTGAATTAACGTTAGAGGGCATTGGAGAGAAGAAAAAAGGAAAAAATTGTTCACATGTTGAATGTTATCGTAAATCGAAATGTGTTAAGCCATAGTACGGGTCCACCTCTTCTTATCAACAATCTGGGAATTTTGATTTAATAAGTTCTCACGTAAATTTTTAAAATCACCATCTATGCCAGTAATTTTATTCAAGCTGACTCCGTTT
Source organism: Galeruca laticollis (assembly GCA_963921935.1). Taxonomy (NCBI): domain Eukaryota; kingdom Metazoa; phylum Arthropoda; class Insecta; order Coleoptera; family Chrysomelidae; genus Galeruca; species Galeruca laticollis. The sequence goes on from OY998180.1 coordinate 119,779,712, forward strand.
TTAATAAAGTTTACAGATTGAATTTTAGATCTCTTTTAAGCCGGCTACTCACTACGCGGGATTTGACAAGTACTTGGCATATTTCAAGTAGTGTGTACGAAACTAACATGAAAATCGGCGAGCTACTAGTACTTGCCGTACGCAGTCGGTAAATTAAACAAAGTCAAAGGCAACAAGTAGCGAGTCAAGTAGCAGCGCCACACTTATTCGACAAGTTTGTACAAGTAAAAAACTAGTAAATAGTGAATGTTGTTGTTGTTTAGTTCTCAAATGTGGAGTGGTCCAATGAAATGACTATAGAATTTTTAAATTTGTATGAAAATGAAAGTATTATTTGGGACCCCAGTCATAAACAGCATAAAAATCGAAATGAAGTTCATGACGCATGGAAGAGAATACAATCTGAGTTTTCTTTGAAAGTATCTGTGGCAGACTTAAAGAAAAAAAAAGAGTCGTTAATGGCAACGTTTAGAAATTGTCTGAGCAAAATTAAAGCAAGTGAGAAGAGTGGCTCAGGTACTGACGAGTTATACAAACCTACCTGGTTTGCGTTCACAACAATGGCCAGGTTTTTAATTCATCACGATACGCCAAGAAAAACGATTAATTCTAATGTAAGTAATAATTTTATTGAAATTGACTGTCTCGACCCTTACTTCGTGGAATATGCTCATATTAGTCAGAAATAGCTTTAAAATCTAAATCAAATAATTTTCTTTATGAGAAATTAAAAATTGCCAATTTAATCAAAAATATTGAACCTTCAAAAGTTAAACGTCAAACAAAAAATGACATTTCAGTTTTAAACGCAATAAAAAAGAAGATAGAGAATAACAACCTAACAGTTAGAAAATCTGATAAGGGGAACGCTACTGTCAATTTGACGACTGAAAATTACAATTCCAAAGTATATAACTTTATAGAATCCAGCGATGTAAAAGTTCTTAAAGCAGGCCCAACAAAGAAGTTTTCTAATAATATAAGGGATATTGTTAATAATTCAAATTCTCTTTTAAATGATTACGAAAAGAGGTCTATCATACATAAGAATCCTCATTGTCCACAATTATATCGAACAGTTAAATTACATAAAATAACTAAACCAATTAGACCTGTAGTCTCTTATGTTAATGCTCCTAATAATATATTGGCAAAAAAGCTCAACAATATACTCAATACTTACGGATATGAATCTCAGTACTCAATTAGAAATTCAATAGAACTAATCAAAAAGTTGAAAGCAATCCACTTACAAGATAACTATAAACTCATATCGTTCGATGTAACTAACATGTTTACTAAAATTCCTCCTAAAGAATGTCTAACACTTGTAAGAAAATTACTAGAAGATAAAAATATTAATCCAGGAATAATATCAGATATACTTAATTTATTTGATGTATGCATTAATCAGAATTATTTCACTTTTGACAATAAGATATATATTCAAAATGAAGGTTTACCAATGGGAAGCTCTATATCACCTATTTTAGCAAACATTTTTATGGACAATTTAGAAAGAAAGATCTTTGAAAGTAATATTTCGAAAAATATTTTATTTTGGTATAGATATGTAGATGACATATTAGCTTGTTTTATGGGTAGTGAACGACAATTAGATGTATTTTTCAACCACATCAATAATTTACACCCGAAAATTAAATTTACATTAGAAATTGAAGAAAATAGCTCAATCAATTTTCTTGATTTAAAAATTCAAAGAGTTAATAATGTACTTGATTATTCAATTTACCGAAAACCAACACAAACTGATGTAACAATTCCATTCAATTCTAACCACCCTGTGTCACACAGACTAGCAGCATATAATTCAATGATACATAGAGCTTTTTCAGTTCCTATGAACAAATGTAATTTTGATAGAGAGATTAATACAATTAGACAAATAGCAACATCTAACGGTTATCCATTAGATATGATAAATAAGCTAATTAGTAAAAAAGAGGAAAAAGTGGCATTACAACTAATATATCCTAAACAAGCTGATGAAATTAAAACTTATAAAACCATCACATATGCAGGAAATATTTCTAATAATATTTCAAAGATAATACCTTCAGCAACGAATACAACAATTTCTTTTAAAACAGAAAGTAACGTTAGTACAAAATTGTTAAATGTAAAAACAAAAATACCACTATTAAAGAAGTCAGGTATATATAAACTCAAATGTCCAGAATGTAATGCTGTCTATTTGGGTCAGACCCTTAGGAATTTTGAAATACGATACAGTGAGCACTTACGAGCATACAGATTAAAACAACCAGATAAATCCCACTACGCAAAACATCTACTTGACACCAATCATTCATTGACACCTAACACAGAACTAGAAGTATTGCATATTTGTGAAAAGAAACAAGAACTGGATTTCCTTGAAAAACTGGAAATTAGAAGACATTTAAGAAACCCACAATATGAAGTTGTCAATGAACAGTTAAATCTAGGGAATTCTCCACTAATAAACTGTCTTCTTAAGTGATAATTGTAAAGATCAGCAGATATAGTTTTCCTGGTTTTCTATATCATTGCACAGTTATACTGATCTTAATGGGAAAAATGATATCCAGGATATCACCATAGGGCTAATAATATCTAAGCTTCAATATTTGTAATATCACATCTTCTTCTTTTTTCTATAAACATATATTAAGCCAATCACAAGTTAGGTTACTTCTTGGTCTAGCCAAAAATAACTACTAAACATCAGGTAGGCATAAAATGAAATGTAACTTCTGTCATTCTGACGATGATATTGATTTATCGAAACAATTGTCAATTTTTTAGAATTTTCAATAACTTGTATTATATTGTGGAATTAACTAGATACCTTGAGTTTCATTTAAAAACACTAATAATTTTATTATTCATTTTTACAATTAAGTACATTATCAATATTTATCTTGCCATGACACTTTGCCCTTGTTCATAAAATATTCCCCAAAAGCTTCTCTGATGTTTTTTGCGTCTATACTTGAATTCCTTGCTTTATTTCGTAATGATAATAGGAAAGTCATATTTTCTTAATCTCTGCGCCAGGTTCCCGGATAAAATTCTCCATCTAGTTCAGCGTCAAAGTTTCCACTTGGTGTGTAATTTGAACGTGAAGACTTACTATTTCGCAAAAATTATGTAGAAAACAGCAAGTCAATGTAATAATAGAAACCTTCTCTGGCTGTGAAAGCATTGGTTTTCTTAACACTCGAAACACCGAAGACATTATACCAAAAACGTTCTCTACAACACGACGAGTACGTGAATGACGATAATTGAATACCCATTCCTTACTACCCTTAGTATGAAGGCCGTGAAAGTGTTTTAGCATACAGGTATTGAATGCAAATGCATCGTCAACAACAAACACATACGGCATAGCGTAATCCATTCCATGCAATGGTTCCTCTGGTGGCAAATTTAATTCTTTAGTTTCAATTTTCCGAAACAGTTCAGTATTTCGCCAAACAGCACCATCGCTCAGACTACCTTGACAACCGCAATCAACAAAAGTAAAGCAATAGTTAGCATCAACAAGACCCATTAATACGATGCTAAAGAAATTTTTATAATTATAGAATTCAGAACCACTGTTGATTGGCGACTGCATCGTAATGTGCTTGCCGTCTATTGCTCCGATGTAGTGTGGAAAATTCCATGATTTTTCGAAATCTTCTGCTATCTGTTTCCATTGATCTTCTGAATTTGGAATCTGTAACAAAGTATTATCGATTATTATTCAAAGATTCCAAAGGAAAGAAATAATTTTTGTATTGTTGTGCAATACAAAAAATATATCTTTCCTTTGAAATATGTGTACTTCAACATTGTGTATGTTCTTTTTCAGAATATGGAAGATTCACTAAATATTGAAGACGAGCAAGATGGTGATGAACAAAATCAATCAGATATTGCAAATATATCGGAGAGCACAGCAGGTATTATTCAAATATATTATTACAACTAATTTCATTGAAAATATTTTTTTTACAGAACCAAGTTCATCGGCAACGAAACGCAAGGCAACTTCAAAACCTGTCACTCAAAAAACTAATAAAGTATCGCATGAAGTTATTTACGAAAGAATGGAAAAGGCCTATGACATACTACAGAAAACAACACAACCGAAAGAAAACGACGAGTGCGCCATATTTGGAGAATTAATAGCAAAAAGACTTCGAGCAATGCAGCAGAGTGAAAGAGACTTTGTGATGCACGAAATAGAAAAAAGTCATGTACCAACCGAAAATGCGTTTTTCTCAGTGCACGTTTCCACAGTCATTCCAGCAGCATCCCATGAACTCGCAGTTCACGCCAATTTCACATCAGAACCTGTTAACTGCAGTACCATAATCAAGCCCCACGACAGACTCGACAGTTACCCCATCACCGACAAATTTAGAAACATATTCACAATATTCCAATCCACCGACGGTTCCTTCAGAAAACGCCAATAATGCAAAACATTATTACGAACATTTTCAATCATAACTTTTTTCTCATTATTTTAGTTACAGAATGTAAATTACTTTTTGTCAACCTTTTTTTAATATTGTGTTAAATAGATACATACAAAAAATAATTTACCTTAATGAGATGTTGCAATTCTTGAATTAACGCTTTGCATACTTCTGGTATAATTTTTTATATCAACTGTGCGGAAACTTTAAAAAGATAATGGAGACTTTGGTAGCTATCGCCGGAAGCTAAAAATCGCAATGTTATTGCCAGTCGTTCCTTTGCTGGAATAGCTTCTCTTAACTTTATATCTTTTTTAGAGATATGACATTCAACTTTATTTAGCAAATATTCGAAATCTTCAAAAGACATTCGACAAAAGTTCTCGAATAAGCCAGAAGGTTCCTTTAGAATATCCGCCATCATGTCTGTACCACAATATCTACAAAATTAAATGCAAATGAAGACATGAGGGTATTTATTTAAATGATTTAACATACCTTTATCTGCTTCTGTTAAAAGATGAAACCCACCACCTTCGCTCTCTTCGTTTTGGTTTCATTGAAAGATATGCACTGCTCATTACAACAATTGCTGCTGCTGCCTCTGTTTCACTATCAATTTCCATGATTGTAATTATCTTTCACAAGTACTTGCAGTATCCGCAAAAATTGGCATTTGCCAAGTAGCCGCGTAATGTATCGACCATACTTGAACTTGTACATGTACATGATCAAATACTAGTACTTGTCAAGTATCGCGTAGTGAGTAGCCGTCTTTAGATTATAGCGCGCCTCTAATATTTCGATAGTTTTCTGAAGAGCGATTTATCTTTGGTCTAAAAATTCGCGTCTCCTTAGGCGATCCGGCAATCGAATGCAATGTATTTGATAAAAAAATTACTGCACGCATCGAAAAATACTGATGTTATAACTGTTACATTTATGGCTGCTTTGGGCGAGGTTATCGGGCCGAGGTAATCGGGTATCCAAGTTTCGTTCATTATAACGTATAGGTCGATTTCACTGGTGATGAGTCCAGATAATACTTATGTTCCCAGGGTGCTTTTCCCATAAAGGTTAACCTTGTAAATTGAAAAGAACCTTCATCTGTACTGAAAGACGTGTACTTTCTATAGGATACATTATCTGAGGTATGAGTAATGTAGAGTGCTGGTAGATAGACTCATCAATTTTCAATATACATATATTTACACACACCATTTACTGAACTATTTACACAGCAAAGATGGAAATAATCCAGAGCCTTGAAAGGCAGAGCTTTGAATATTTCATAATAGAACGGAATAAAACCCACAAAACTGATAACATTCGTTCACTACAAAAATAAGCTTCAGATCATCGCCATTTTTGGCATACAAGTACAAGCTGTCATCAGGTTGACCAACATATATTTTTAAGCGACAATTAGTCAACTTAAATTATAAAAGTGACAAAATAAATAAGCGTTGAAGGTTGTTTCCATCATGCTGGGGGCCTTATGGTTTCACATAAAACCTTACAAAATTCCAGCGCCAAAATTTACAAAACGAACTCTTAAGTATTTTCTTTTTAAAGTTATGACCTTAAAGGTCGTACAAATATATTAAAATGTACAAAATGCAAAATAAGAAAGTGATCAAAACCACTAGCTTGACAATATTAAAAAATTGCTTATTTGCAGCTAAAGATTTACAAACTTAGTACAAAAATAAACGGTTTTAAAGATTAAAACTAACTTTTCCGCATCTGTGACCCTGAATAATATTCAATCATAAAATTGTCACTTGTATACACTTCGGAGGATGTATCGTGCTAACAAACCGAAATTTGTCCAAAAATAACCAAAAACGTAATATATCTGGATTTATAGGACCCGCTGTACTCGATCTAGTCAGCTAAAAATCAATAGGGTACATCTGTGAGACACCTTGACCAATATTCAATCATAAAATTGGTCACTTGTGTACACTCTGGAGGCTGTATCTTGCTAACAAACTGAAAATTCTCCAAAAATTACAAAAATTTGGTACTCCAAGTACCATAGAACCCGGTGTACTGGCTTTAGTGACCTGACTATCAATAGGATTCATCTTTGAGATGCCCTGAATAATATCCAATCATAAAATTGGTCACTTGTATATACTCCGGAGGCTGTATCGTGCTAACAAACTTAAATTTCCCCAAAAATGACAAAAATATCGTACTTAAAGTACTATAGCATCTGTTGTACTGCCTCTTGTGAGCTAAAAATCAATAGGGTTTCATCTGTGAAGTGTCTTGAATAATATTCAATCATAAAATTGGTGACTTGATGAACTCCGGAGGCTGTATCGTGCTAACAAACTGAAATTTCTCAAAAAATGACTAAAATGTCGTACTTCTAGTACCATAGCACCCGTTGTGCTGGCTCTGGTGAGCTGAAAATCAATAGGGTTCATCTGTGACACGTCCTTAACAATATTCAATCATAAAATTGGCGACTTGTTGCACTCCGGAGGCTGTATCGTGCTAATAAGACATGTAACGAAAAGTGGCCGACGACAACGACGACATACACACACGATTTTTTTTCTAAAAACCGTGTTTTTGGGTTTTTGTTGATGGAAAACGTAAAAATAACTCAAAAAAAAATTTCAAATTTCCAACTTTTTTTGGGGTAAAGCAATACTTTTCTCGCATATTAGATAGGTTGGGCGGAAAAGTAAAAATAAAAAATTATTTCTGTACAGGTAGCACTGCTATTTTTGTAACCGATATCTCTTGTTTTAACCACTAAAACTCTTACTTTGTTGTCCTTACCTGGCACGGCCTTTATTATGCGAGCAAGTTTCCATTTGAAGGAGGGAACGTTATCCTCTTTCAATAGAACCAACATTCCTTCACTCAAATTTAATAAATCCTTGCGCTATTTCGGTCGATTTTGTAATTGCGCCAAATAGCCCATTTGTCACATTTGCCAAAACTGCTGCTGCATTTGAACACAATGCTTCCAAAATAGTAGTCTGTTCTAGAGAACTTCACCGATGTCAGGTTCTGGAAAACTAGTTATAACTGTTCCAGTTAAAAAATTACCGCGGGTTAAATAATTTAGATTGGAAACGTCACTGGATATAGCGCCTAAAGATCTGGAATTTACAATTCCTTCTACTTGTACTATTACAGTATTTAATTGTTCATAAATCAGCCCTTTTAGGTGAAATTTTACACTTTTTACGCCGGCTTCCCATAAATCTCCAAAAACCGGTGAGTAGCTAGATATAAATTAAATTTTATTTTTCCATTAAAGCAAAATTTATCTAGTTTTTTACTATTTTAGCAAAATTTCTTTATTTCATGATTGGCCCCTTTTAATGTGAAGCCCTTGTCACAAAACACATTGGAAGGTTTTTGTTCACTTTTGTTTTTAATAATGCGAATAATTTCTCGACCAATCCTGCATTTAATTCTAATCTGGGTACAGTCAGTCTTTTGTTATCTGGATGAACAATTCGTGATTTGGAGCATATTAAATTTGATTGAATTTTGTCCGGAAAAATTGCTCGAATATAAAGTACACAACCATATGCTATTTTAGAAGCATCACAGAAACCAACTAATTCCACTGCACTTTCTAGGAATTTTTAGGATTGGCATATTTATTAAACCACTTACGAACTGTTTCCAAGTTTTTAATAGATCATCTGGAAATATTTCAACTCATTCAAGTTTGCAAGACCACAGCGTTTGCATGATTACCTTAGCTGCTACTAATACTGGACCAGAGAGTCTTAAAGGGTCATAAAACTTTGATATGAAACTATGCATTGATTTATTTCAATTTTGGGAGAGCGTCTTAACAGTAAAATTGTTATTTATTACATCAACGTCATTAAAAGTTTGTTTTTCTTTAGGAATGTCATTTAATATTTTTCGCACATTTGTGTAAGAAAAGGGAACGTGATTCTAATAAGGAAATTAATTCTTTTTTGAGCTTTATCGTTTTTTCTATGGTATACTGCCACAACTAGAGGTGTGCCTAACAGTTCATTTCAATGAATTAGTTCATGTGAAGTAGTTCTCCAAAATGAACTAGTTCGCTGAACTAGTTAGATTGAACTATCAACGCCAGAAACCGAATTACTATTACAATACAATTATTATTATTTATGTAAGGGACAGGATGCCGCTAAAGAAAGTGTTCTCAAACAATAATTGATATTTATTTAATTTCTAACTAAAACATCATCGCTTACTCCCCGAAACATAAGATTCTCCCGCCTGACCATTGACATTCCCCCTCCAAGGCGGGATTCACTTCCCTTCAAATGTCTTGCCAACTTATAAATCTGAATACGTAAAGCCGAGTTTACACTAGATTATGAATAAGGCCAAGTTCACAATGTACATAACTACACAATATGACTACAGATCGGCCTTTCCTGACAACCAGATCGGCCTCGAACTGGGGTATATTCGCTGCTAAACAAAATGTAATCACATAAAACTAAAAGTTACATTATCTGTTGCATAATCATACAAAAATTCATAAAACAGTATTCACAAATACAAAATTCTCACTCAACTGAAAATTGCTCGAAACTTAAAACAAATTCTCATAACATAAGATATAATAACTCAAAATAAGACATACATAAGTATCATAATCATAAACATAAATCATAAGGTAAGTGTAAGTCATGGTTAACTAAAAGTTAAATAATCTCTTGCATAATCTCAACAAAAATTCATAAAACAGTATTAACATATACCAAATTCTTATTCGACTGAAAATTACTCAAAACTTAAAACAAATTCTTATAACATGAGATATAATAACTCAAAATAAGACATAATTCATAAGGTAAGTGTAAATGACATCAATCAGACTTTAGCCACATGCGCATGTTCTCGGGAAAGCAAATGCCCTCAAAAGGTCTCTGTGTTACCTGAAAATTTTCAACATCAACTACTACATACCTATCGTTATCAAGAACCTTTTTTACTTCATAAGGACCTCTAAATTTAGGCAGCAATTTTTTATTAACTCCAGGTGTCACGTCTAGATTTTTAATCATTACATAATCTCCCTGGCAATATTTATGTGGAGGTCGATGTCGCTTGTCAAAATACTCTTTATTATAATTTTGTACTTGTTCGTTTTGTAGTTTAACTTTTTGTCTCAAATCAGTTAAATCCCTACCTTCTTCATTTTCATTTTCAATGTAAGTCCTTAAGTGGTCATTTGGGTCTTTCTGATTAGTACCAAATAAAAGTTTTGCTGGGGATGATGCTATAGATCGACAATAAGAATTATTGATAGCAAACTCTACTATAGGTAACTGTTTATCCCATTTATTTTTTAAATCAGGTTATTTTGCTAAAATAGGTGTAAGGTCTAGATTAATCCGCTCAATTTGTCCATTAGATTTTGGTGAATGAGTAGTGATTTTAACATGAACAATATTATTTTTCATTAAAAAGTCACTGAATTCTGTTGAAATAAATGAAGAATCTCTATCTGAAATTATTCTTACTGGTCGACTATAGTTATTAAAATAATCTAATTTGTGTATGACGTCAATGGTTTTAGTAGTTTTAACACTATATAATTTTACAAATTCAGTAAAAGCATCTATTAATTCAAATACCTAGCGGTTGCCTGTAGAGGTCTTTTCTAAGGGTCCCTAATGGTCCACATGTATAGTATCGAAGGGATTATCGCCTTTCGGTATGTTGTAAAGTTGACCCTGACCTTTTCCTAACGTAGAAGAGTAAGTTATACACTTAAGGCAATTTTGAATATAACTTTTAATTTTTTCTCTATAATTTGGGAACCAATAAACTCTACTTAAGTACTCACATGTTATATCAAAGCCTAAGTGACCTAAAGTGTCATGACAGTTAGCTATAACCTTATTTTCCATATTACATGGTACATAAAATAAAATTTTCTTAAAATCCTTACGTTTTTTGTACACTAAACCGTTATGTAATTCAAAATCTTTGCTTTCCTCACGTAAAAGTTTATTTATAATATCTACAATTAATAATCATAACACCAGTTAACCTACTGAGTGCATCCACATGTGACATGCCTTTATTTGACCCATGCTCAATTTCATATTGATAATTTTGCAATAACATTGCCCAGCGCGAAATTCTTGGATTAATATTTGACTTACTAAGGGTGAGACGAAAGCTATCGCAGTCAGTAATTATTTTAAAAGGTATACCAAACAAATAAGTATGAAAACGGTGAATCGCATAAACGACAGCAAGACACTCTAATTCAAAACTGTGATATTTTGCCTCTGTTGGTGTAGTACGCTTACTGTAATAAAATACTGGGTGAAATTTACCAGTAGTTATTTGTTTTTGTAATAATATAGCTCCATATCCACATGCACTAGCATCACAGTGAAGTTGTGTTTCTAACTTCGGAGAGTAAACAGCTAAAACAGGAAGAGGCAAGACAAGTTTTTAATATTTCAAAAGACTCCATCTCATCTTTTTCAAACCTAAATTCAACATTCTTTTTTAATAAACTGTATAGTGGCTTAGCTATTAATGAAAATTTTTGTATAAAACGTCTAAAGTAACTAGCCAGTCCTATGAAACGATGAACTTCTTTAGAATTTTTTGGTATCGGATACGACAAAAGTGCCTGTATATTTTCAGGGTTAGGACGTATTCCATCTTTGTCAACTAAGTAACCTAAATAAAGACAATGATTACAAAGAAATTTACATTTATCAAGTCGAAAATTTAATGAATTTTGTCTAGCTAAAATAAAAACTTGTTTTAAAATGTCAAAATGTTCAGAAATATCTTTTGTTGCTATCAATATGTCATCTAAGTACAGTAATATTTTATTTTCTCTAATTAGTGAACTAAAAATTTTATTTATAAAACGTTGAAATACTCTAGGACCGTTAGTAAGCCCGAATGGTAAACGTCAGTACTCAAATTGGCCAAGTGGTGTTACAAAAGAGGTGTATTGAATGATATCTTCAGCCATTTTAATATGGTGAAAGCCACTTTTTAGATCTAATGTAGAGTAATGATTCTTGTCTTTCAACATATCTAGATGGTCATCAATGAGAGGAGTAGGGTAGTTATCCTTAACAGTAATGTTATTAAGTGCCCTGTAGTCTACACAGAGTCGATATTCACTACGATTTTTCTTTGTAATCATAACAATGGGGCTGGGGCACTACTATCTCTAATTATGTGTTGTTCCAATAAGTCGTCAAGTATGACACGTAATTTTTCTTTTTCTTGAAAAGATAACCGTCTAGGCCTAAAAGTGATAGGTTGATTATTTTTTAAAACAATATGCATTTCAAAATCATTTTCTACTAAATCAGTGTCTAATTTGGTTTTATATTCAGTTTCATACAAAGCCTTTAGCTCTTGCTGATTTTTATATGAAGTCATTTGATTGATGTCCAATTTCTCCAACTCCAACTCACTATCTTCAAAATAATCTAAATGCATTATTTCATTAATAAAATTAATTTCATTGTCTAAATTTTTCTCGTTCAAAGTATTTTCAGAAATTTTTGTAATTTTTACTGTATCGCTTAAAACTATTTCTAAATCAGGTGTTGGTAAAAAGTCTCTGCCCAAAATGGATGCATAAGACATTGTGGTGTCAGTCACAACATAAAACTTAACATTAATTGTAATGTTATTCATTACAATATCTTTTTGAAAAATGCCTAAAACATCCACTTTACTGCCATTAATACCAGTAAAGTTATAATTTGCATTAACGTTTTTATCATAAAAAGGAACATATTTTTCTTTTATTAAATTTATAGGACTTCCTGGGTCAATTAGTGCAACTAAATTATATTTACCTAAGCAATTATCATCTTGAATCAATGAAAAATCAAAAGAAACTACATAAGGGTTACCTTGTTGTACCACATGAGTAGATCGATGTGCTTTATCCGGGCAGTCCGTAAATTTATGTCCCATCTTACCACAAGTGAAACACGATCCCTTTTCTCTTTTCGGTTTGTTGCACGGAGTTGCATAATGTCCCTCCTCATTGCAATTAAAACACTTCAGTTTAACTGTCTCAATTTTTGGTACTGATTTGCTTGTAACATTACCAACTGCTGATGTCAATGGTTTGGGTCGCTCTCCAGTAGTATGTCGATTTCTTCTTTCATTATTAAGTCGTTCAAATGAAATTAAATCATGATAAACGTCGTCGATAATGATATGAGTTTTTGTCATAATCATAGAGGCTAATTCACGAGAAGCTAAACCAATTGCAACTTGTTCCTTCTTTTCTTCAAAGCATAAATTTAATGATTTACACAGGCGAACTTTATCATGAAAATAAGCACTGATGTCCTCTTTGGCTATTTGTGTCCTAGAGGTCATGTGTTTCCAAAGGTGTGTCAAACTTTGCCCTTGTACAAATGTGTTACTGAACTCCCGTTTAAAATCGTCCCAATCATGAATAATATGTTATCTGGATTGGTACCAGGCTTTAGCTGCTCCCAATAAATGTGTGCGAGCCGTTTCCAATTTGTATTCTGTAGGCCATTTGTGTAGGGTAGCAGTGCTTTCGATGCTATTTAGCCATTCTTGGCTTTTTGATAAGTTTTCAGCATTAAAAGTCAAAATAGATTTCGAAAAATCTGGGATTACGTGATAAGTCGGACTATCATTAACAGTAACCTGAGATTGGTTGCTAATATTTTGTTGTAACATTTACAGCAAGGTTGCATTTTGCTGCATAAGGCAAATCATAGAAGTAATTAGAGCATTAATGGCAACCACTTGTTGCGGAGCTGATTGAATTTCCATTCGTCTACTGGCGAATTATTCGAATACATTTTCATCGATATTATGACTTGGTGGAAGCCTACCATTATCATTATTAGTGTTAGCCATCTTGCATCATCGGCGTCACACATAAACGGAAAACTTTTTACCTTAATAATCACAGCACACGCGTTCTTTAAACAGCTGATCCCACTTCTGAGATTGTAGGGGACAGAATGCCGGTAAAGAAAGTGTTCTTAAACAATAATTGATATTTATTTAATTTGTAACTAAAACATCATCGCTTACTCCCCGAAACATAACATAAGATTCTCCCGCCTGACCATTGACATTCCCCCTCCAAGGCGGGATTCACTTCCCTTCAAATGTCTTGCCAACTTATGAATCTGAGTACGTAAAGCCGAGTTTACACTAGATTATGAATAAGGCCAAGTTCACAATGTACATAACTACACAATATGACTACATTTAGTTTTTCGTTTTTTCTAGTTCAGTCTCTCTAACCGTTCCATTACAAAAAAGGGAATGTTGTTATAGTTTACACCCGTAAGTCCCGACCCGTAAGTCCTGTAACACTTGCTTCGCACGTATGAAATTAGATGGTTTTGAACGATCTCGCACGCGGCTTTGCCGAATATTTATTGTTTTATTTAGTTTAAGGAAAAGCTAAACAGATGTTTATTGGACTAGAAGTAATTGAAAATTGAATTGATTACTCCTAATGTAAGAGTCAATTAATAATACTATAAAAAGTCTTGTAACAAAATATATATTCCGTAAAATTATTAAATATTAGAAAGGCGTGAATTTAATTTAAAAAATGCATATTAATCCTATTTCCACCATTCATTACCTATTACGTTTCTTTGTTTGTTTCTTTGGACGGGGTACGGTGTACGGTACGTTGGGACGACGTTGGCAACACCACTGAAACCGCTAAACTCGCCAAAATCAAAGGAAACCGATCTATGTATGAGGAAAGCGAAAGATGCTCTGTCATAGATTCTTGCTCATTAAAAAAATAGATAATATATCGTGAAATCTAACAAATGGGTGGTCTACTTCTAGAACAAATAATCCAAAAAAGAAAGAAGTGACATATACCTATTTATTTCATATCCCAGTCATGAAAAGCACCGACTTAGTCAGCACCTTAAAAGAATTCATTTATCGTTGAGGGAACAGCTTTTCTACAACTGCTATGAAAAGTAGCGTATTTCTCATAGCTTACTTAATTTCAAAACTATATATTGCTCACACTGTGAGAAAAATTATTTCTCACGGCACTTTGCCTACACTACATACATTTATATGGAGAATCCAGTAGGGGATACTCGATGCCCAGCCAATTTCAGAAAGTTATACTCGATGCCCAGCCGTTTTCGGTGGGTGGTCCTCGATGCTTAGACTTCTTCTACAAAACTATTTACTTGTATTCTTTAAATTTGTGCAGTTGTAGAAAAAGTATAGTGTGCAACATGTGGGAAAAGTACTTTTCTCACTCGTGTGTTTGCGGTACTCGCCCTTGGCTCGTGCCACAAACTTCCACACTCGTGAGAAAAGTTGAACTTTTCCGACTTGTTGCACAATATACTATTGTTTATAATGCAAATCAATCTGAAATATTCATTTTTGCTTATTAATCTATTTCATTATTTTTAACCCGATTCTTAGATATTTGTTTATGGGAAGATGGCAGAGAGTCGGGGACTTCCCCTTTTTCCCTTGTTTGATGTTCTTTTTTCGATGTTGCAGTTGCAACAGTTGCATTGAATACGTGGTTTAGTTTAATTAGTGCAATCGAACTAATAGTTCACAAGTTCGTTAAGTTATTGTTAATATTTGTAAAATATTATTGTTGCAAAATGCCGTTGCCCCGGAAGAAACGCAGCAATATCTGGGACCATTTTGAAAGCATTGATAGTAAATCTGCTAAATGCAAATATTGTTCCAAATTAGTGAGTATTACTGGTGGATTCCTTGGTAACCTGCGTCGACACATGACCCTAATCTGCATCGACACATGGTCGGGAAACACCCTCTTATCGGATTAAATATTCAAAGGGAACCCAATGTGGAAGTGGAACCTGCAATTGAGACCGAGGTAGATGAAAATTTATTCGATGAATCCAGGCCATCTACAAGTACATCAGCAACTTCAACTACTGTGGAAAGTCAAAACAAAGGTATGCCAATGTTTACAAAATCTGCTCCCGGACAACCCTCCATGACTGAATATGTTAATAAGCCCCTATCCTCTCAAAAATCGAGATCTTTGACATGTAGCTCGTTCGTATGATAGTAAGGAGTATTATCCATTTTCCATCGTGGAAGATCCGGAGTTTAGAAAATTCATTCATATGTTATGTCCAGGCTATTCTTTACTTACAAGAAAGACTTTGTCCAATAACCTTCTCACCCAGTGTTATTCATCCGAACTTGAAAAGGTAAACATTAAGTGGAATAATGTTAAAGCTGTCAGTCTGACAGCGGACGTCATTAAACAATGACAGTTTTACTGCAGTGATGGCACACTTTTTTTATTCGAATTTTGAGCTGAGCTCAGTTTTGCTAGATTGTGTCAAATATGGAGAACGTCACACAGCAGAAAACCTTGCGTTGTTTTAACAGGAATAGTTGTAAATTATGGTTTGGAGAGAAAAATTGCTGCAAGCTCTACAGATAATGCAGCAAACATCGTAGCCGCTGTCCGAATATGCCAGATGCAGCACATTTCTTGCTTTGCACATACTTTGAACATGATTGTGCGACAGGCCACCAAAGACATTTTCAATACCGTAACAAAAGTGAAGTCAATTGTCGAATATTTCAAGACAAGTTCTCATGCGCTGTTTCAACTGCAGGTAACTCAAAAACAAATGGGCCTACCGAAACTAAAATGAAAACAAGATGTGGTGACAAGGTGGAATTCCACTTTCGAAATGCTTTCTAGGATTCATGATGTTAAAAATGCAATGGTCTCTACTTTGGCTCTTCTACGGGCAGATTTGAGTGGCTTATTATTGAAAGATCATTGAGCATTTTAAATTTTTTTTGGATATCACAAATGAGATAAGTGCCGAAAATAATGTATATATCTCAAAAGGGATACCTATTGTAAAAATTTTATAAAGGAAATTAAGTACCTATTCATCTGAAAATGAGCCAGAGGAAATTAAAAATATGGTCGCAAAACTTAAAGAAGAGATTGAGAAACGCTTTAAATTTATTGTAGAAAATGAACTATACTGTCAAGCAACTATTCTGGATTATCGATTTAAAAAATATGGGTTTATGGATGATAACAAATATAAAAGTGCATTTGAATTGCTCAAGGAAAAAGTGTGTGCTGTGAGACTGTCAAATTCTGAAGAAAAAAAAGTTCATTCTGAAACCAATGTGCCCATAGCTTCTGACAGTGAATTTAAAAAAAGTGATCTTTGGGGAGAGTTTGATGAAGAAGTGAAAACTCTTTGTGTATTGAATAACCCATTAGCAGCGGGCATAATTGAATTGGACAAATATTTAAACGAACCTCTTTTACCGCGGAAAGAAAATTCACTACCGTGGTGGAAAGAACGTTGCAAGGTATATCCTAGACTTTTGGAGACGGTAAATAGAAGATTATGTTTAATGGCCACTGGCCACTTCCGTTCCGTGTGAACGGATATTCTCAAAATCCGGTCCGGCGCAGAAATAGACATACCTCCTAAAAAGTTACACAAATAATGTTCTTAAATCATAATCTGTAAATACCAAAACTAAATGCTTTCGTTTTTACATTTCTGTATTTGTATTTTTTATTATATGTATTTTTTCCAATTTCGTTCTATAATGTTTGTATTTTTTTATTTAATATTTTCAGTATATTTGTATGTTACCTACTTTTTAAAACGCATTTTGTCGCAAATGTATTTCATATGGCAATGCTGTTAAAAATCAATAAATATATTTTGAAAAACCGTATTTCTATAATTTATCATATTATTGTTATTAGCACGCTTTTCATTTCTTAAGTATTTTACAGTACCTATAAATATATAATTATTAATTAGACAATATTAGTAAAAATTTTCGAAATAGAATAAGTCAGCAGTTCCTTAATCAAATCTTCACTAATCCTTAATAAAAATACCAATTAGTTCATTGTAGCATTGTTTCTAGTAGCTTGGTAGTTCGTTCGCGTCGGAAGCGCCACATCACCGCGCTATTGGTTCTGTGAGTTCTGTCGTTCAGTCCACGGTCCACGTTCAGTCATGTCATAGTAGTAATAGTAGTTCATTTTTATTGGTTCTGTCGTTCAGTCTACGGTCCACGTTCAGTCATATTAGTAGTTCATCTTGAACTAGTTCATTTTAGCAAAGTGAACTAGTTCATTTTCCTTGTTAACTGAACTAGTTCCTTTTTCTAGTTCGTTCGCGAACTACCCATCTCTAGCCACAACATCATCGACATAGATGTTATTTAGCAACTCGCGAGCCGCCTTTGGAAATTTTTTCCCTTCTGTGTGAGCCAGTCCCACTACGCATCTCCTGGCTGAACTTTTTAAGCCATATGTTACGGTTTGCAGCTGAAGTCATTGTAGAATACCATGGGGCTCCCTCCACAAAATATTCTGAAGAGGACAATGCTCAGGACACACTAATTAATACGATATATGTGCCTGATGTCAGCAGATATAACAAATTTGTATGTTCTAAATAGTATTAAGATATCAAAAAGATTACTTTGTACAAAAGTACCATAATAAAGAATCTCATTTATGCATTTTTCAAACATTGTTTTCATGCTTCCATCAAAAATTACCCGGAGTTTCATGCCATTAATTTCCTCCCGAATAACTGGATGTAGCCATGAAATACACTAAACCACTATTTAAGTTATAAGAATGAAGATTTACAATTTTTGCATGACCAAGCTTGATATATTCGTCATTAAATTATTTATATTGCTGGAAAGATAGATCTAATTTTAACTTGAGTCGCTTTTCTAAATTTTCAAACCGTTTAATGGCAATTGAGAATGAATCTCCTAAATTTAAGTTGTTTATATTTTGTTTTGATGGCAAACTTACTTGAAAGTTGTTATCTAGCACAGGATTTCTAAATTTATGCTCACAAGCATCCTGTTCACTGGAATATTCATGAAAAACATTGGGAACCTTCTCAACTTCCCAAAATTGAGACATAGTTTTGTTGAGGTCATTACGTGTGGCATGCAATGTAATAAAGTTGTAAGATTGATTTGTAGTAATGCATCCACTAACAATATAACTAAAAAACGTATTTTGTAAATATAGGGTCTCACATTTAATTTTTTGTGACAAGAAAATTTGAAATGCACCAATAGGTCAATGCTTCCTGTTTGATTAAAATTGTCATCTGACAAAGTTTGGAAAACTTAATTTTGATTTGTCAAAAGTTATGTGAGCTAACTCACTGGTGATTAAATCAACAACTGCGCACTTGAGATTGGTTGTGTAATTATGAGAACGTGATTCTACCTTGAAATCGATAGATTTTTGAATTTGCGTTATGTTTTCTGAAACACAAACAAGATTGATACAATTATTATATGGTTTAAAATTTAATTTTTCTGCCAAGCTACTAGTAACTAACGACATCTGAGAACCCGTGTCAATGAGTCCTCGGGCATAAATATACTTACCATCCCTGGCCTTAAGTTTAATTTTTACCGTTGGTAAAAGCACTATTTAATTCTGGGTTTGAACTGAGTTCAAAGTGATTACCTTGCTCTCTGCTTCAGACACCCTTTCCGCACTGTTTACCTTGTCTAAATGCAGCAACGAGTTGTGTTCTTTATAGCACATGTTACATCTGCACTTAGAGTAATAATAAACATAGAGAGGGCTATTCATTCATAAACACGTTTATTTTTGAGGCCAACAATTCTAAACGCCAGTAGTGAAATAATGAATGAATTACAAAAAGTGGGGATGGTATTGTAGCAACATGGCCTTGGTAATTGCGGCTGTTTTTCTGACAAACTTGGCACCGACGAACCATGATAATCCAAAAATATTAAATTAATTAACTTTAAAAGTTTATTGTGTCACTAAAAGTTTTGAAAAACACATCAAAACGAAAGAACTAATTGTTTACTCTCTAGTCGTAATGGCGCTCGTATAAACAAACCACGTTTGACATTATTTACTGCAATACTACGACCTATTCGAAATGATCGTCGATCACAGTCTGACGATATTTGCATCTCTCTTTATATGGTAATTAAACAAGGACAAAACTACTAAATAGATTACTATTGACACACTAAACAGGTACTGAAATTTTGAGCTATGTTGCCACTTTTAGTTATAACCATAAAGGTATCTAAGGATACAACAAATACTTGTTTAAAATTTATATAAGAATATGGCTTTATTAAATAAAATTCAAGTATTATTAATTAATTTTAAAAATAGCGACTCAAATGCATAAATTAGTATAACTTTTTTTTATTTGCATAACTTTTTAACACATTTTAAATTAAACTTCTAATTTCATTTTTCCTGCAACTAAAGAGGCTTTATAAATATGGCAAAGCAGTGGAAGTGTCCGCAAGTGAGCTTAGAATGTGACTCAATGTTTGGGGAAAGAAAAGATCAAAACAAACATATCTATTTTATTTGTTAATCTGAGCATCTGAAGCTCATCTTGCATTTTTCAGCATGACTATTTAGGCACAATCTGCAAAATTTGTGATTTTCTATAAATGAAATTCTTTTATTTACAGCTTCTAAGGCTGTAGCTCTATTTTCTAAATATAATAAAAATTCATTTAAGGTTGGCAACTTACGAGTTGTCTCTATCGATTTGGTACGACCTGTTCGTAAATTGATCCAACTTTCTAGGCAGTATGTAGTGTGATGATCCCAAACAGACATTATCAAAAAAATACATTATCAAAAGAATAGTACATTATGTTACTAGGAGTAGAAGACTATCATTATTGTTGAGCCCAGATTCTTGCACTGCCGAGGCGTCAGCCGAGGCTGTGCAAACTGGGCGAAACATATAATGGGTCTTCTGCTCCGAGTGACATATACTATTTTTCTTCAAGTGTAAAGATAATGCAATTCATAAATAGAAAAAAATTGAAACATTGTTTATATCTCAACTATTTATTAATACAAATATGAAAAAAAGCAGTTATGGCTTGCATAAGCATCACCTATTTATTAATTGTAATATTAAAGGTGTAGTTTTGTATACTGCAGTTGTTTAAATTTAGACCGCTGCCACGCTTCGACATTCACAATCTTGTCATTGGTGTACATGTTATGATTAGTAAGTTGTTTGTCTATATTTATTATGTTAGAAATATTTTCATTTGAAAGGTTTCCTGAATGTGAATCTCTCTTGATTCCAGGACTCGTACTTGGTTGTTCTTCCCAATGAAGTATTTTTTGTGCAGTTTGTTTCTTGCTAGAAACAGAATCTTCTAAGTACCCTTCAGCAACACTCGTGGATTTCCATCCACCATGTCGTTTTAAAGCGGTAATGTACCCTCCATTGTAAACTAAAATAGTTGCTGAAGTCCTACGAAGGCAATGTCCCGTATATTCATGAGGATTTGTTAATTTCAAAAACATAGCAACGTCTTTTGGAACGTTTGAAATTTTATGTATACCCATTACCACACGGTGACATTTACCGTTTTGATATTTAATAAAAAATCGCTGCAGATCCATATCATCCGGACGAAGTGCCGTATACTGTCTGACCAAGCTCAAATAAAAATCGTAAATGACCGTTGTTTTTTATTTTTTGTGTTTGTGATATTTACTAAAATTAAATTTCCTATATCTTGGATTTCGCTGTACTTCAAGTTCATCGCATCTACAGGCTCCTGTGACTCCAAATATTAATATAACCTAAAAACAAACGTTGAAATAAGTAAAAAAAATCCGCCGGCGTTGAGATTCCAACCGCAGACCTCCGAGATGGAACACAAAGCCTCTACCGCTGGGCTATCGAGGTATATACGTTTTAAGTTCAAATATTAATCTTCTAAAGTGTAATAATATTAAAAGAAAGTACGTACTTTTGTATAAACATTATTCGGTACATCCTGAAGAAGTTTATCAAATTGGTCTTTTGTTAATACTTTTGATTTTTTCGGGGTATAATTTTCTCCTTGTCGCTTTAAAAATGCAGCTAATTTGGTATAATTTTCCATTTTTACATTATGTTTGATGTTTAATTGAGCTTTAATCATTGCATATTGTGCCCATAGTGTCGAACTTTTAAATTTTCTTGACAAATACGTAAAATACGCAAGCATAACATTTTCTGTGTATCTTCGTACACTATTTTCTTTGCACCATTTTATAAATTTTTCAAAAGGAAAATCATATACTTTTCGTGACTTCGTCGGAATTAGTGTTTCAATAATGGAATTAGCTATTTCGACTAATTCCGGAGGTGTACATTGAAATTCTTCTTCTTGAGACATTTTTACAATACACTTTTCAAAACTGACACACATCAAATTAAATAAAAATTAAATGACAGTTCCTGCCTACTTGGTTACAACGCCCATAATAAGACGTTGCTATCGCTTCTCATTATTTTGTTACTAGTACAATAATGAGCGTTCATTATGTTACTAGTAAAAGAATTGGTTATTTCTAACATCTGTGTTGCCGAAAAGAATATAGATATTATTATACGCTTGAAGAAAAAAGACATTATTAGATTTGTGTAAATAATAATTTCAATATGGATAGCGACCAGCGAACTATTAAGGACAAGTGAAGCATAACAAAACACGTCCGTTTTGTAAAACATCGTATTCACACGACCTTCAAGGTCAGGAGTACGGGCTACTGACTGCGTTAGTTTTTAATACTTCCTATAAATAGGAAAGTTCAACACATTGAGAAATGATTCATTATTATTATTTTTAATAGTACAAACGTATGTATTGTGTATTAATAATCTGTGTTAGTAGTTTATAATTATATGTTATCCCAGTGAGTTTTAAACGATGTTATTTATTCAACCCTAAAGAATGGTTCACGAGGTGTGTTTCTCAAAGATAAATGGTTCGATGGTTTAAGAAGTCTATACGAGGGACACTTGCTAAGTAACCACCACAGTAGGTAAGCAGCATGCTCGAAGGACCAAAAATAATGTAGGATACACTATCTGAGGTGCGAGTAATGTAGAATGAACAGTGTATTATTGAATGCTGGTAGATAGAGTCACCAATTTTCTATATACATATATTTACACAACTATTTACACTGCAAAGATGGAAATAATCCAGAGCCCTGAAAGATGTTTCTAAGGCAGAGCTTTGAATATTTTATAATAGAAGGGAATAAAACCCACTAAAATGAGAACATTTGTTCACTACAAAAATAAGCTTCAGATAATCACCATTTTTGGCACACAAATACAAGCTGTCATCAAATGTCAATCAGGTTGAGCAACATATATTTTCAAGCGACAAATTGTCAACTTAAATTATAAAAATGACAAAATAAATAAGAGTTGGAGGTTGTTTCCAACCCTTTCTATAAGATTGTTCCAAAGGGATTTGATGAAAACCTGACATAAGGTCTAAAAGTGAAAACCATTTTGATCAGTCTAACTGATTTAAAATCGAATCTATTCTGGGCAAAGGCAATTTATCTGTAATCATTTTCTTATTAACTTGTCTGAAATCTATGCATAACCTCCATGCTTTTTCGTTGCTAGTAGATTTCTTACGAACAAGTAATACTGGACTATTATAGTCTGAAATTGAAGGATCAATAATTCCTTGATTTAAGAGTTTCTGTACTTGACTATTTAATTCAGACGTTTATGAATGTGGAGTGCGATAATTTTCAATGTATACAAGGTTATATTATGAGTTAAAATGTCATGTCAATTTTCACACAGCTTAGTTAAATCATTCCTCACGTATTCCGGTACTTCCAAATTCAGTGATTCTCTCATTCTATTCTTTCTTTCATTTACTATGTTATATACATGAAACACACCTAAATCCAAAATCTCGATATCGGTAGTTTTTATTGAAATACTTTCGTAATTTGTATTTAAAATTCGATCGTAAGTGTTTTCCCTGATATAATAAATAAATTACATAGAATAGACAGGAGTAGATTTATGTACAATCAAAGAATGGAGTGCGACGAAGAATTATTTAAGAAAATGAAAAGACCTTCGAGATGCTCTCATAGCCGCAAATCGCGCAGAAGACATCCGCGATAGTGGGTGTAGGCTTCTGCATGGATCGCTAATTACATAACTTGATTCTTTAATCTCAAACCCACGTTTCTTAAAGCAGGAGTAAATTCAGTACGCTCCACAGTCGAACTAAACTACCCCTAAATTTTCCAAACAAAAATTTAATTCAAATCAACGTCTGAGATGTTGCCTTCTCTAAAACTAAAACCCCCATCAATTATTGAGACCCTGTTTTTCAGGGATACCTCAGCCGGAAGAATCAACGAGTTAAAACTATATGCCGGGGACAAAGTTAGTTAATCCAACGACAATTTTTGGATAATGCTCTTACCGCAAGGAGCCTTAAAACTCAAGAGACGCACACAGAAAACGGAAGAAAGCCAGAACATTGGCACATTTTATTGTAATTATTTTTGTTTATCTGTACTATGGGAACCAAAATATTTAAATAAAGAGCCTTTTTATTATTATTACTATTATTAAATATTTCGAATTAAACGTAGGTGCATAGTAGAAAACCGCAATATAGGTTCAACTCTTTTTTACTATGCCAATATTTCGAAATTGTTTAATTTCTTTATCAAGGCTGCAAAATTATTACATATTAGTTGTATTAAGGATTCCAAATTTAAGTAAACTTACTAGTAGTTGAGTTCAATGAAAAATTATTATAAATTTGAAAAACATAAATTCTTTTTTGTGTTGTTTTTGAGTACTACATTTCTCTGTTTTGTTGAAAAGTTTAAAATTATTTGGTCCTATCTGACTGGTTTTTTAAGTTAGTTGATAGGTTTCTTTGGTTTTAGAAACATTTCTATTACAGTATAATTATGCCATCAAAATAACGATATTATATATCTCATTTAACAGTTGTCCCTTCTGCAAGGTGCCGTCAATTGGAAATATGAGTCGAGAAGCCAAGCAACTGTTTTTAACGAATTTCTGTTATCCTTCCTGTGAGTGCACCTGCCTCTGTATACTTGACAATACAAACGTGGTAAGTTTACTGATGGAACTTTTACGGAAATAAGAGAGCCATATGGGCTCTTTCAAACGACTTTAGTCTACATTAAATTGCCATCTCTTTTTCAATTTTAAATGAATTTTCTGTACGCTTAAATCAAAGACAATACTTCTGTTAACTAATAGTTAATATTTGGAATAGGCATTTGTTGTAAAAAGATAGGATCACTCGACAGAATGGATATTAATGAATTAATAATTATTTTTGAGAAGAATATACAGGATATATATATATATATATATATATATATATATATATATATATATATATATATATATATATATAGAGGTAGGGATAACGGGGATTTTAAGTCCAAAATGCAATGGAAAATCTTTTATTTCAATTGAATTTTGGACTGAAAATCCCCGTTATCCTTTTTGTTTTTTCGCCTGTCTCTATATGTATTTGATTATTTTTATCTTTTATTGCATAATATTCTCTTTCTTTTTACCCTCGTAATGTTTTAATTCTGCTCCAGAATTGTTTGTTATTTACTTTGTAGCTTTCATTTAGTTCCTCTCTTAATGTTTCCCAACTTTTTCTTTTTGCTTCTTTTACCGCTAGACTCGCTACATTTCATTTTGAAAATACTCGGTCTATTTGCCTCGTTTTTTGTTAAGCTGATATTTCTTCCACTGACGTTTTTTCTCCTTAATTTTTCTTTGTATGTCTATGTACCACCAGTCGGTTCTCTTATTGTGTTTGTTTATTATTATTTTTCCGCATGTTTCATTTGCTATGTTATATATAATATCTTTAAAAACTCTCCCATATTTCTTCTAAATTAGTGTTTTTTATTGCTAGTTTTGCCTCTGTGAACTGTATGTTCGTTTTATCTTGGTATTTCTTTCTTATTTCTAGATCATTTAATTTCTTAATATTTAGTTTATAATAGCTTTTATCATTGCAGTTTAAGTTTATTTCTATATTCATTTCTGCTAATACCAAACTATGTTGTGTTCCTAATTCTGCTTTTTTCTCCGTTCCAACATTTTTTATTTATTCGATTCTGAATTATATACGCTGTAGTCAATTATACTTCTTGCGCCTCTTTCAGGTGCTTCAAACGTATACCTATCCTTCATGTCTTGGTACCAGATTGTATTTCCTACTCTTAGGTCGTTTATTTGGCAGAACTGTATCATTTTTTTCCCATTGTTATTCCTTATCTTCTCTCCGTATTCTCCTATGCAGCCTAATCCTATATGTATGTCATTCCCCCAGTCTTGCATTCCAATCTCCTATAATAATTACTAAATTGTTTGCATCTCGAAGTTCATCCAGTTCCTCATAGAATTCAGCCATTTTGGAATCCTCTGTTCCTTCTACTGGTCCGTATATTTGGATAATATTTATTATTTCATCTAATTTTATTGTTATGGTAATTATTCTTGAGTTGACTTTTTAACATTTAACTATACGTTTACTAATTTTTTCTGTCACTACTAGTCCGACTCCTTCTTTTGCTCTTTGGTCAGGTTCTACTCCAGAGTAATATAAGTTATATCCGTTTTTTAATTTGATGGTTCCTTTGTCCTTCTTTTTCACTTCGCTAATGCCCAATATGTCTATCTCGTATTCTATCATTTCACTTATTAATTCATTTTCTTTCCATATAAAGATGTAATATTCAAAGTGCCTATCCTAATTTTTTCCCTATTTTCCTTTAATGGCTTCGAGAAAGAAGACAATGTACTATTTTGTACTGTATTTTTACTGGTATGATTATTTCTATTTTTATGCATTATACTTATCTTTTTTGCTATTTTTGATTTCTCTTTTAATACTGTTTGCACATATTTTGTTTTCCTTACAACTATTATTGTAACTAATCTTATTTATATTACTTATATTTATAATATTATTACATCTATTTTTTTCTATATCTATGCTTTTTGTCGTGGCCATAATTTTCTTTAATTTTTCTTCTTAGTTTGCTGCTATTTGAATAAGTTTTTTGAGATTTCTCCTGTACTCCCGTAGGCTCTTGTGATCTGGTCTTTCCTTGTGATTCCTCTTCCGGAGATCTTTCACTAACTCTTCTTCCTCCTGGTTTTTGTTTTTGGATTTCCTCAGTGTCGATGGTATTTGGTATTTTATGGTATCCCAGTGTCTGTACATCATAGGCATCCCCGTTTATATACAATTTATTGTATGCAATATTTGCTTTGTGTCCATTGTCCCTGGCTTCTTTCATATGCCGACTTAGTATTTTTCTTTGAGTTTGGATATCTTTTCAAAAAACTTCGTTTATGTATATTCTGGAACCTTTTAGTTTTTTGCTTTCTCTCAGGATTTCTGCTCTGTTTGTTGCGTTTTTAAGTTCAACCCACACTGGTCTTACTTTATTTTCTATTTGTTTTCATATTCTTTTAATTTCTATTATATCTTCGTTCTCCTGCAATGGGACTTCCATTTTGTTTGTTATTTCTTTTACCTTCTTTCTCAAGTCTAATGTATTTTCTTCCCTATTCTCTTCAGTTCCATATATTATAATATTTTTCCTTTTGATTTCTCTCTCTAATTTTTCGATTATTTTTTCTTGTTGCTCCATTTCTAACTTCAAATTGTAGTTTACGCGTTGTTGTTTCATGTTTTCTTGTTTTTAAATGAAACTCAAGGTCTCTAGTTAATTCCACAATATAATACAAGTTATTGAAAATTCTAAAAAATTGACAATTGTTTCGATAAATCATATCATCGTCAGAATGACAGAAGTTACATTTCATTTTATGCCTACCTGATGTTTAGTAGTTATATTTTTGGCCAGACCAAGAAGTAACCTAACTTGTGATTGGCTTAATATATGTTTATAGAAAAAGAAGAAGATGTGATATTACAAATATTGAAGCTTAGATATTATTAGCCCTATGGTGATATCCTGGATATCATTTTCAAGAAAAGAAACAAGAACTGGATTTCCTTGAAGAACTGGAAATTAGAAGACATTTAAGAAACCCACAATATGAAGTTGTCAATGAACAGTTAAATCTAGGGAATTCTCCACTAATAAACTGTCTTCTTAAGTGATAATTGTAAAGATCAGCAGATATAGTTTTCCTGGTTTTCTATATCATTGCACAGTTATACTGATCTTAATTGGAAAAATGATATCCAGGATATCACCATAGGGCTAATAATATCTAAGCTTCAATATTTGTAATATCACATTTTCTTCTTTTTCTATAAACATATATTAAGCCAATCACAAGTTAGGTTACTTCTTGGTCTAGCCAAAAATATAACTACTAAACATCAGGTAGGCATAAAATGAAATGTAACTTCTGTCATTCTGACGATGATATTGATTTATCGAAACAATTGTCAATTTTTTAGAATTTTCAATAACTTGTATTATATTGTGGAATTAACTAGAGACCTTGAGTTTCATTTAAAAACACTAATATGAGCATATTCCACGAAGTAAGGGTCGAGACAGTCAATTTCATGTTTTCTTGTTTAATTTGCTTCAATGCCTCTTTGATGCAGTCCAATTTACCTTCTATTCTATTTTCTCTTTTCTCAATTTTATTCACCGTTTCTAATATTTTTTCTATATTTTGTTCCAGTTTTGATATTTAGCATTTACTGCGTCCCAGACCCAGTTTAAGTACGGTGTTTCTACTATAATTCAAAACCCCGAGCCTGTCTGCAATCGATTATTTGTGGGTTTATTGTAGGTAGCAGTGATATTTCTTATCGATTAATGCTTTTTCTTTTATGAAATGATTCTTCTAATGCGACTTCCAACAAGGTTGCGTTAAACGTTCAACGTTCCTGGGGAGGGGCAATAGAAAGAGACAGAGCGAATGCGTAGCACTCGAACGCATGCGCGTAGTATACCTGTTACAGGACAGTTAGTTATCATAATCACATTGTAAATGTTATAGATTTGGATATATCTCCACTCGAAAATGATGCGATCAATTGTGAATTGTAAGCAATGTTAATAAAGTTTGTCTTAAAGAAACAATACGATTTCACTAAAAATCAATTCTACCCCTTCCTATTTTCATTTCCACATTACGAAGTTTCACTTCTTACGCGCGGAGGGACTCCACGTTTTTTTTTCTTTTTTGTATTTCTTTACTAGTAATTAAAAAAAAATCTGATTATTTGACGTTGTTTAATGTAAAATTGTAGGTACTTACTGCATAATCATCCCTATTCCTTTATGATTTCACTTTCAGGTGTTGCAGGGGTCACCCACTATTTTATGCGTAGGTTTTCCTTTGAATTTCACTCGCAGTGATTTTAAACACGACTTCCCGAATACATTTCATTCTATATGTCCTTGTAAGGATGTACTACTCGTATGTATATTAACATATAATCAACATAAACGACACATATTTGGTTTAGTAAACCTCGCAAAACTTAATTAACTATTCTTTGAAAGGTGGAAGGATCACTTTTCAAACCGCAAGGCATTCTTTTAAACTCGTAATGCCCTTCTTCAGTGTTAAAGGCAGTTTTTTCTATATGTTTCTCACATACTTGAATTTGAAACCTGAACAAAAACCTATAATAGATAAATAATTTGCTTTACCTAGTTTATTTAAAATGTCCTTAATGAGAGGTATTGGCATACTTATCGTCTACTGCATAGACAAATAATATAAGAGACCGTTTAATGCATAGGCGGCAAGTGGCACAACATTTCTGCGCCGCCACCCGCGCATGGAGTCTCTACAGTCGCGCGAACTACAATACTGTTTTACATAAACAAAATAGAATAAAACAATTTAAAATATTATAAATGACAATGAATTTCAACATATTGCCTTTATTGTGAATAAATATTATGAAATATCCTAGTATATTAACTTTTAAGTCATTAAAAATGAAAATATACAAAATCAATCTTACATTGGTTTGTGTGAATACGGCTTGTGTTTGTCAAAGTGAAGTGTCACAACTAAAAATATTCATAGATAAAGGATAGGTTAGGTTAGGTTGATTGTTATATTGGTTATGGTTACAAGTTCTAAGGATGAGTAAAATTAGTATAGTTTTGTTCAATTTATTTAGGTTTCCCGTTCTAATCAAGTAAATAAAAGTAAGTGAACCTTTAAAATGTCATTACCAGGTATAATTCGTCATAGTTGTATTGTAAAAAATTGTTAATAGTAAATATTTTTGGCCACTTCGCAATTTGGGTTTAAGAACAAAACATTTTTCAAATTTTCATCATAAGCTATGTTTCTAGTTTCGTACAACTTTTAATTGCGAAGAATGTAAGGCTAATTTGCAGAGAGATATTTTAGTTGTTCACCACCGTGGTTTCACTTCCTTCAAAGAAAATGATGATAAAATACGTCTGATTTGTGTACAGAGAAGTTGTTAAATTTCTTTCAATACTGCATTACTTTGTTATCATATTTCACCACTTTTCGTTCATGTAGAAAATATTACTGAAAAAAATAACACTTTGCAAAAGGTCATATAAATTTTGATTTATTCATCTGTCTAGAACATAAATCATACGTATTTTCTCAACTCATGAAAGTTTGTGTTCCCTTATTAATTGAAAAATATAATGATGGTAAGAGGACTAACAAACAAAAATATTTTTTTGTTACTTAAAACGTACTACTTTTAATTTACTTTTTGTTTCAGACCTGTTCCTGTCTTCATGGATATGGAGAATCTAGTTTTTAACTTCCTTTTATTAAAATGTTTGTTGGTTTTGTTGTCAATAATTTTAAAATAACAATGTGCAATTTGATGTGATATTGGATTAATTTTCTTAAATATAATGTAATGTAATTTTAGTAGAAATATGTAATTGTTAATTTTTTTTTCTACACCCGTGTTATAACAATGCACTTATATGCCCATAATCCGTTTCATAATGATACTCATTACGATACAGATTTTTAAATCAATAGAAACCCATAATTTTTCAATCAAACATGCTGTGCATTTGAATACTACGAAATTAGTGAAAAATATATGAATCTACGGCCTAAAATTTGCCGCACCCCATCTTTTTTCGTTAATTATTTAAATAGAAAATGCACAATTCAAAACATTGGTATTAATAAATTTGGTGATATAGTGAAGAAAATAGCAACATATTTAAATCTGCCTGATCCGAATTTATATACAGGGCATTGTTTTCGTACGACATCTGCAACCGTATTAGTAGATGCCGGTGGGATATTACTACATTAAAACGCCATGGTGGCTGGAAATCCAATTCAGTGGCAGAAGGCTACATTGAAAATTCGGTTCAGAATAAAATCAGCATTTCCAATACAATATTGGACTCTATTGAGACTAGCAATAATGAAATAAATGTAAATATTCCTTCCACTCCCAGATCAGTGGGACCTGGAATAAACTTTTCAAACTGCACAATAAATAATCTTCATATTTTTAAGAAATCGGATTAATTACAATTATTATATGTTGAATATAAATACAAATAAAATGTTTATAGTTTTCTTATATCTATGGCAATACCAATACCCGAGGTATTCATTACAATTTTGTAGATTTTTTTATAGAAATACGAATAATTACCGTTACCTATTGTGTTCAATAAAAATATAAAATTTATGGTTTTTGATTATTTATTGGGTGTAGAAAAAATAGCGTATGAAACTCTCATGTAATGGTTATTAATACACTCGCATAAACCATACGAAACTCGCCCTCGGCTCGTTTCGTATCCCGGTTAATGCTCGTGTATTAATAACCATCATTACATGATCGTTGCATAATATACTATTATATTGTGTGCAGGTTAATACAACATTTAAATGTTTGCTGTTTTCTTATTTATCTAAATTATTTGTCTCAAACTTGTTTATTATAATTATTTCATTACAAAAAATGAAATATAATTTTTTGAAATGAAATAATTATATAATAAACAATAGACAAACTATAAAATTTACCTACCAATAATCCAAACTGCCAAATTTAAATATCCCGCCTGTAAGAATTAGTTCTGCCCCCCGCAAGGGGTGCGCTCAGATCGACGCGATGCCAGCTGTTTGTACGGGAACGAACACTCTCTTATTACTTCCTCTATGGTCTACTGTTTGCTGATTAAACATTAGCTAATTTATTAGCATTCTCCCAGTGTTTGCTAGTGGCGGAATTAAAGGCTTTAGGCACAACCAAATTAGGCTCGAAAATGATGAATGACTGTCTTGTATTATAATCTGATCTAACATTTTAGCAATTTGTGACCTATCTTCGTCTTTATGAACTTCAGGAGATATGCTTTTGCATAAACGGGAGATTCATTTTTAAGTTTGATTTTATGTTTTATCTGGTGTTGTAAAACTTAAAGGAGTGTCCTGGCAATAAAATATATCCCTCTATTTGTAGTTGTTCGTAATGTAAATGACAAAAAATGTCTGCACACATCATTTAAAATAGCAGGTGTGATAAACCTAATCGCAAGCGTTATTCGTTCTTTTAAATCATCTGAATCAAGGGGTTTCGTTCTGTACACAATACTTTTCACATATCCCCATAAAAATAAATCTAATAAGTTGAGATCAGGTGATCGCGCTGGAAGTCGAGGTACTGCCGGACATTGCGTTGGTAATGTGATGGTGCTCCATCTAGCTGGAACCATATTGTATTCGCTGAAACTTGAGGATATCCTGGATAAATATATATATATATATATATATATATATATATATATATATATATATATTTGGCAAAGTTGGAACGACATAATTTTCATATAATGCTAAATAATTATCGCCATTCAAATTTAAATTCACTTATAGAACAAAAGAAATACCTACTAGTAGTGAACAAATAAATGAGAGGAAGAAGAAATTACGATTAAGCTCTAAAAGTTATTAAATAAGTAACACTGATCTAGTCTATTTTTGAATATGTTGACACTTGTTGCTGAGACAATTTCACTGTCCAAATCATTCCAAATATTGAAAATTTTGTTTGGTAAAAAGTTTTGTCTCGATCTAACCGCAAAATTTTCCTTTTTTAACTTGAACTGGTGTCGTCGAAGTCTCGTGTCCGTATTTAGGGTGAAAACTGTATTTAGATCACCAAAATTATATTTAAGAATTCTAAAGGCTACAATAAGATCGCCTCGTATCCTACGCAGCTCAAACGTGGTAAGATTTGGCATGGATAATCTTTCTCAATATGAAGGTCTTACAGGTCCAAAAGCAACTCTGGTAGCCTTCCGCTGTACACTTTCCAGCAACGTTCTATCACAGAAGCTCTGAAAGGATACTTTTGAGAAGCATTTCCTAATAAGATAAAGTCTGGTATTTGCACGTTTGGATACTGAGAGAACATGATCGGACCACGATAGTTCACTATTCACGATAACACCCAGGTCATTATGAGAGGTTACTGTGATTAGAATTTGACCGTCAATAAAATAATCAAAATGTGGGTTGTTTTTACCGACGTGAAGCACTACACATTTTTCAGTGTTCAATGATGTATTGACATTATGTCGTTTTGAATGAATAGTTGACTTGTGATGGGATTGTCATATATTTTTGAGTCGTCGGCATATTGCGATATTTTGCTGGAAACGTGAAACGGTAAATCGCTAATGTATACTGTAAACAAAAGTGGGCCCAAAACTGAGCCCTGCGGAAATCTACTTTTAACTGGTCTTTTATGAGAAAATTAGTCACCAACTCGAACCTTGTAGAAACGATCCGTCAAAAAGTTTTCAATCCATAGTTTTAAGTTTCCTCTAATACCGAAATGTTCTAACTTGTACAGGAGTCTTCGCTTGGGAACCCGGTCGAAAGCCTTGGAAAAATCTAAATACACTATATCAATAGGTTCTCTATTATTCAAGAATGATGTCCAGTCATTCACACAATGAAGTAAGTTGGTAAGTGTTGACCGCCCTGGAATAAATCCGTGTTGTTGTTTTGGAATAATATGTTGTTCGAGGAGGAAATCCATCATCTCGGAAATAATAGATTCCATTAGTTTACTGACGACGGGCAATAAACTTATTGAGCGATAATTGTGGCTATCCAGCTTATTGCCCTTCTTAAAAATGGGGGTGACAGAAGCTAGTTTCCAACTAGAAGGCAGAGAGCTATTTGTGAAGGACGATTGCATTATTAAGAATAGCGGAGTAGCGAGAGCGTCGGAACATCTTTTGAGAAAGTAGGGTGTCAGACCATCTTAGCCAGGTGAGGCGTTAGTACGCAGGTTTAGCAAATGCTGTTTGATTTTATCATTTGTGAACAGAATATTGTCAAGAGTGGCGAAAAGACGGGGAGATATGATGTCAGGCATATTGTCATTAGGAAGTTCTTTTGTAAAAACTTTTGAGAATGTCTGTGAGAGTATTTCGGAAGTCTCTTTATTTGACGAGCAAAGGCTACCGTCACCTTTTAGAATATATATTTGATAAATTTTGACGTTTCGCTCATACGTCAGGAGCATTTTGTCACAAGAATATGTATAATAAAATAAAATTAAATAACATGAAATACAGTAATTGTAAAAATGATTTTGAAAAAGTATAATATATATCTTCGTAACTATTGAATTGTTTATATATTTGGTAATGTTAACCTTGACTAGAAAAAGTATGTGTAAATTTGTAAACTATAAAAAACAAAATATTATGTATGAGCTAACATTTGAAAATTAATTTAAATAAAATACGTTACATACCTATTTTATTACTAATTTATACGTTGTCATTATACATAGTGATCTGTAATCAGAATTTTATATGACTCCATCTGATTTGAAATTAGACCAGGACCTTATTATATTCCCCAAGGTGTAAAAAATTATCCTACTTCGATGCTTTTTGAAAGTATTATAACAAATTGTTCGAATTATGGTTGCTATGGTTTGTGGATTGAGTTTTGGTTCTTCTCCGAACTTGGCAAGTATGGTGTAAGTAGAGTATTTTTACAATGGCAAAGTTGTCTTAACAATATAATCATTACTCTTCAAATTTTTCACCTCTGTGGTTCCTCAAGGTTTCTTACACGAGGTCATTACTATTGATTATTTTATCTAATTATATAACTTCATGTTTTGCAAGAAGTAATTAATCTTTTTTGCGGATGATCTCGTGATTTACAGGATCGTAAGAGATGTTGACGATGCTATTGGATTGCAGATTGGCAATAGTTCTCATTATTTTCTGGAGCTGAATGTCAACAAATATCATGTGGTGAGTTTCTATCGAACACATGATCCTATAGGGTAGAAGCACCATTTGTGGCCAGTTTAAGGCGTGCTTAAAAATTAGAAAATCATACATAAAAGGTTGAATAGATAAATTGCGGTGAAGATTGTACAGAACTAAAGCTAAAACCTTTAGTTCTTTAATACATACTATTTTTTTTCTAAATATTCTAGATTTCCCAACCTTAACTATTTTTGTGATTTGCCGATAAAACTGAACCTGTGAAAATAATCCTCTTGTACCATTTGTGGTCACGTTGGTCCTAATGTGGTCCTTTAAGGACCTGTTTTTGGCCACTAATGATTTCGAAACCAAAGGGCAGCTCAAAAGTACATAACGAGATAATATTGATTATTTTATTCATAATAGAATAAACAATGTTTAATGGAAAAGTAACCTCCTGAAGTTTTCTACGGGAGGTTGAATTTTCGTTCTTTCTTTCAAGCTATCTCCAGTCGTTTCCACAACTTTCAATTGCATTAACTAATATTTGATTTTTCTTTCGATTCGTAATTATTCCCGGGAAAAATTGATCTTCGTATTTGACAATAACATAATTATTGTTTACTTCATTAGACTCAGTAATAAGCTCTTCTTTGCACTTGTTTTCTGGCAGTTTTTTATCTTTGTCAATTTCGTCGGTGTTAATATCTTCAATATTTGATTGTACTTTTCGAAGTTCCACTTCGCCACATTGACTTTTTACAGTAGTTTGATCCTTATTAATATCTTCTTTATTTTGCGTTTTTGGATGTATATTATTGTTTTTCATTTCAATTTTTTTCCTTCTACCTTTACATTTAATTTCATTTTCGCGGAGCGATTATTTTCTTCTTTCTCTAATTCTTTTTGTTTCCCTTTAACATCCGCAAGTTCCAACCACTTTTCAGATGTTAGAACGAAAGGCAGAATTACCCTCTTTCTTTTATTTCTGGAAACATTTTCCCCACTTGAATATATGAGAATGTTTTGGGTGTAAAAATGATACAGTTATCGCAGGTGTAGAATTTGAAACAGAAGGAGAGTCAAGTTATCTGTTGACTAAGATACTGTTGTCTATTATAGTTGGTGTGGTAATCCGAGTTATAGTTTCTTCTGATTGTTTAGCTATGTCTTGTTCAATTAAAGTTTCTGTCATCTGATCTAAGAGACAGATATTTTCCTTAAAGGCCAATTGATCAAATTCCGTAAAATCAAATTCTACAAACTCGTTATCAATTTTAATTTCTTCTAGAATAATATTCTCGGCGGCTCAATCAATGGATTCTTCTTCGATTTGTGGGTACTTCTTCCAATCAAGGTCCAATTGGTTTTCACTACCGTTGTCGAAATAATCGTGTAATTAAACATCCTCATCCTTAAATTGCATCCATAAATCATACAAACATTTATTTTCAGATGTGTATGTATGCTCTTTAAATCGGTTCAAGGTGTCAACTTCAATTTTAGACTCTACGTATTGTAAATGTATAAGCTTGGATTTCGTCTTATTTGATACAACCATTTGCAATTTTTTCAACATAATTTTAGAATAATCTACATTATTTGTAGAAAATGGATATAGACCGCATGTCTTGAATCCGTTTTGAAGAGATTTCTTGAAATCAGTATTGTCCATGATTTTTTGAAATAGTAAAGGTATGTCAAATTTCTTAATATCCCTACCGTTATGAAATCTGAACATATTGACTTCTGTTTTCCACTTGCTCTTCAATGGAAAAAAGAAACTTACGTCTAATGGTTGAAGTATGTGTGTTGTATTAGGATGTAGGCATACAACAATTATCTTATTTTCTATGCACATGCGACTTAACGGAAGGCTTAAATGAAAAGAGTGGCCGTCCATAAACACGATAATAGGCAACTCAATATTACTATTTTTGATAAACGGTATGACAACGTTAGAAAAATATTCAAAGAAGCATTTGGACGTCATCCATCCTTTTGGGGATTTTCCTATTCCCCCTACAGCTGGCATATTTTTAAAACCCCTTACAGGGAGACGATCGTATTTAAAAAGAGTTAAAGGAGGAGCCAAATGTCCTAATGCATTTGCTGTAATCGTGTAATTCGTTGTCGGAGCTTGAAGAAGTATTGTACACGGGGCGATGTTCCTCAGCCAGAACTAGTCCACATTTGGGACACAAATAGAATGACGTCTCATACATGATCTATATACTTTCCGGGTGTTCTAGAAGATATTGGACAATTCCTAGTAGATCAAGTGTTTCTTGAAACCAATGTCTAATTTTTTCATCGATGAGTAATGATCGAGCTCTGTTAGTGTATTCGGATTGTTTTAAAGATATTTGTGGACATTTACATTAGAATAACTTAAACCATTTTCTACCCGGTGCATTTGCTTTGAATGGTGCCTTTAATTGGCATTCTTCTACTAACTTTTTGATTGGAAAGTAAAGACCTTCTTGACATATTGGACATCCCATTTTCGCTGTGGTTTTAATCCAGGTTACTAACTGGTCTTCTACTGCCTTGCCGAACATCGAACTCCGTCCAATTTTGCCTGTAGCTTCTGGAACTCTTCCACTTAATTTATTTCGAATTGTGATACGGGGACTCCAGATTATTCTGGGACGAAGGCACTTTCAAATTAGGCGCAAACAAATAAATACATATATACCCAATATATATAATTAAAATGACCATAAACGGTACCTAAGTGTTCCAATTGTAGCCACTAAATGTCCACAAATGGTTAGTGTTGGGAAATACGGTGATTTTCCGGTAACCGGTGAAACGGCGTGATTTTAAACGGTGATTTGAATCACCGCAGTGACTGAGTATAAATAGCAAAGACAAATCAAAATATAAGACAAGCTGGCGACTCGTACGAATATATTATTTATGCACCTCTTATCGGGATATTTTAAAACAATAAATATTATCCTGATTGACAATTAGCAATAATACGAAATCGAGATCGACTCTTAACTCGAAGAAAGATAAATATGAAAGGTGTAACATAAAAATTGCAACTAGTTTAATATTATTTAATTCTAAATTGAGAATTTCAAATGAACATGTTGCCATATTATCTGTAAAAAATATATCAATATTTAGGGTTTATTTATTACTTTTAAAAAGAAACATTTTTTCTTGTACATAATAATTGTCACCCTCAACAGGCGTAAACAAAATTCCAGATTTCACTGGTTTTCGCTTTTTTAGACATGTTCTAAACTGAAAATAAAAGAAAAATACTTTACTGTGAATTTTTTTATCTCTATAATAACTTGGTTAAAGGATTTTATAACTTTTTATTTAAATAGAAAAGTCATATTTAACTTTTTTTTAATAAAATTGGACAGGATGACCCCGAAAACTTCTTTTTTGACCCTTATCACATTGTTTTGTTAAAATGACATATTAGTTTAAGACATGCCATTTAATTATCAATTCATTCATATTGTAACACGATAGTGGATTTCTTGAATTGGTTTGCAAACAAAGAATACAATTTACAATTCTAATAACGTTTACAATTTCTGGCCATTACCTAAAGTCACTAAAATTCTTGTAAAAATACAGGCTTCCGTTATTTACAGCACACGAAGCAGATATTAACAAAAAAAATAAAATCATTTATTTTATCTTATGGCTGTTAGGTGTTCACCAAATTTATTTTAATATTCCTCTTTGAAAGGAACAAAAAAAGCGGCACGTTTGCCATTATCCGTATCGGGTCGGGCGGCATGTTTGTATCATTAATATACTTATATTATATATACCAATTGCCGCCTTCTCATTCCGTAAAAGCAAAAGTCTATATTCCAAATACCTATAAAATCATATCAGCTTAAATCACTGTTTTTCTTTCACCTAATATTTGTAAATAATGATATTTTATATCGATTTTCGATCGGTGCGGTCTTCCAATGCTAGAGTCGATGATCGATGATGCTGATATAGCAGTATTCGGTTGAAACTGAATCACCGATCACCGCATCTGCGAGAAATGAATCACCGGTAGCGCCAGTGATTTTACATTCACCGGTGAAATATCGTATATCGACCAAGACTAGTAAGAACGCAATATTTGTTGATCCATTAGTGAAACTGAAAATTCTCCAAAAATGACAAAAATTCCTCCAAATATGACCAAAAATGTGGTACTTCAAGTACCATAGCACCCGTTGTACTGGCTCTGGTGAGTTAAAAATCAATAGGGTTTATCTGTGAGATGCCTTGAATAATCCTAAATCATAAAATTAGTGGCATTACATACTCCGGAGGCTGCATGGTGCTAACAAGACATGTTACAAATGTGGCCGACGACAACGACGATATACGCACAGGATTTTTTCCAAAAAACCCATTTTTCTTGTTTTTCTCGCTAAATAACGTAAAAATAACTAAAAAAAATCAAAAGTTATGACTTTTTTTGGGGTAAACCAATACTTTTCTCGCATCGTAGATAGGGTTGGCACTATTTCAAAATAATGCCCTTCCTACTTTGCCAAATTTCTATACTGATTCAGGATACCCTCAAGTTCCAGCGAATACGATATGGTTCCAGCTAGATGGAGCCCAACCACATTACCAATGCAATGTCCGGCAGTACCTCGACGCCATATTTCCAAACTAAACCCTTTGATTAAGATAACCCAACACCACGAATAAGGCTCGCAATTAGGTTTATGACACCTGCTATGTTAAATAATATGAGGGGACATGTTACGATTAGGATGTTACCAAGACGTTCCCGGTGATCATTTTGGATATCTACTTCATTGACATTCCTAGTTTTTTTGTCCTTTACAATAGGAACAACTCAATATTATATTTTAGTTTTTGAGTGTATTGCAGCGAATTTTGGTAAACATATGATTTTATTTTTTTCTGTATTAATGTGTGCAATAAATTCGAAAACAACATTTTTTAATAAAGAAGGTATCTTTCAACTGCAGTGCATATAGTGTAATGTAATACTCCCA
Source organism: Galeruca laticollis (assembly GCA_963921935.1). Classification (NCBI taxonomy): domain Eukaryota; kingdom Metazoa; phylum Arthropoda; class Insecta; order Coleoptera; family Chrysomelidae; genus Galeruca; species Galeruca laticollis. The sequence goes on from OY998180.1 coordinate 119,819,353, forward strand.
TTTTGTATAATTTGAAATTATCTAAAAATGTTTGCCGGTGAGATAAATAAATAAATATTGCTCACATATTTTCCTAGATCAAACTTGAAATTATTTTTACAAATATTAAATGCTCTTAAATATAAATAGTCATATGGTAATCTTTATATACCCACTGAGAGTACAGAAAAATGACGATTGCTATTAATATTTGACCCTCATTATCTGAAATTGAACTGGTTTTTTTCAGTCATATACTTAATCTAAGAAATTAACTTGTTACCACTTTTAATTGATGATAAAACGAAAACTGCCATAAAAGAATAGTTGTTAATTAATTTATGTAATTACAATTATTACTCAATAGCATTATTTATCGAAGAAGTAACCCATGGCTGTTAAGTAAATATTATAATTTATAAATGTTTCGATTATTTTTATTTTCTCTTGAAATTTTGTTTAAAATTATCATTATGATGATTAGGCATTTAAAAAAAAAAGTAGGGAACATCATTAAGAGGCCCAGCAGGCCGGTACTTAGGGATTGATTCTGTATTTTAGTAAAACATTACCCATTCACTTTTATTCTTAAAATGATTGTATCCTAGACCTAATAAAGGACTTTGAAAAAAAAACATAACTAGGTTAGTAGAACACTCATGACATGGCAGTTATAAGAATGAAAACTGCACGAGAATATCCAGTAATTAACGTCATCATAACTGCCGTCGCAAACTCAGCGTTCACTATACCCAGCTTAAATTTAAAACATTTAACAGTTGTTCAGAAAGACATCTTACGAAAATTGTGTTCTATTGCTATGACTTCTTTCGGAAAATGGTAAAAAGGAAAGATGGGGACAGACAATAATGGATACTGCAGATATAACAACAAAACGTTGATCATGAATGATAATTTCAGATTTGTAAAGAGAAAAAAGCGACCAGAGCTATTTCAGGGGATTTGTTGGGATGTTGGCCAGAAATTCGTTGACAATGAGATTATAATTTGTTATCGAGGTGCCTAAACCACGACAAAAATACTTTCCTTAATCCCTATAAGCCGATTTTTAAGGGCCGGTTGTACCAACGAAGTCAACAGTAATTCAAAATTGAACTCCGTTCATGGTTTTAGACGCGTTGTATCAAACTGAATCAGTCCTGATCTATAGATCAAAAGTCGGTTCACATGAAACGTTGTGTTCGACCGATCAAATAATTGAACGTGGCAATATAACATAACTTTTCAAGTAGCAGTGAAAAATAAAGAAGAATTCCACTACAGGAAAACTAAAATTAAAAAAAAAACGTTGAGGCTGTAGTGGTTGCTTGTGCAGTCTTGCATAATATATGTGTGATAAATAATGACTACGAAGACGACGAAGTAGCAAGAGATGAATAGATTGAAGCAGCAGTAGCATTGACAAATAATATAAATAAGTATTTAAACACTCCAAACTTGAGAAATAGTTAACAATGCTACTCGGAGGAAGTCCTAATCACGGATTATATTGAAAATCTATTAAATAGAAACTGAGTCTTACGATTCAGAGAAACATAGTAGTGCTATTTACCATTTTTACCACTCACTTTGTATCATTACAAAACACCAAAGAAGTTATCATAATGTACTTAATTTATTTTTTTGTATGTTTATGATATAAAGTAATAAAATAACTGGCATATATGACATAATTTTACTTAAAGAAAAGTTTCTATTGTTGTTAAATTTTAATGTTTAAATTCAAAAAAATTATCACTGGTGTAGCTTTGTTTTAACAGCTTCCTTTATAAGTTTTTATAGCTATATTTGCCACATGCTCTTCCCTTGAACATTTTTTTCTTTCTTCCGATTAAATTTGTAATAGTTGTTTTTCTTTTTCCGATTTCTCTTCTATTTTTAATGAGTGCTATTTGAGGAAACATTCCTTTTGTATTTCGGCTAATGAAACTTTTTGCCCATTCTTCTAACTTCCAACCTATTTTCTGGACTACTGTCCCCTTTACATGAAAAAAATCCTATACCCCCTTTTACATTATAGTTAATTATACCAATATGTCTGCCTAATATCTATTAATAATCACAAATAAATTCTCTTACCCCTCCCCCTCTCTCTCTCTCTCTCTCTCTCTCTCTCTCTCTCTCTCTCTCTCGCTTTCTCTACGTTACAATAAAAACATTTCATTCACACAAAGACTACAAACTTATAACCAATAAATGCAACACAGTATACAAAGCTGGGGCACTGCACAAAGACAAAAGTCAAGACGATTAATCAAAATTAGTAAAACAAAATATAATCAAAAAACAAAATTCAATAAGAAACATAAATATCATCGAGAGGGTTGAGGCTGGTGGAGTTTTAACAATTTGTTAACGTCGGGTTTCAATTTAGTTAGCATCAGTCGCAAATCACACGCTCAGTGATCTGCAGTATATTTCTTTTCTTATACAGTAAATTAGCTATTGCACTGAACCCACGCTCAACCAAATATGAAGAAGGAAATGCAAATAAAAATGTCCTTACTATTTCCCACAATCCAGGGAAAGAGCTTATATTGGTTTTTTGGGCCATAATTCGTGGCATCTATTTCTGAATTTTACTTTTAATTCTTCATTAGTTTGAGTTCTACGAATTCTTATTCTAAATTTGATGATTCTTCCTGTTTTACCGATAATGCTAATAATGTCGGAAAGTGTGGTTGTATTCACCTCTTCTTAGATTTCGTTGATTAGAAGAAGTTTTCCCACATACGCAGCTATGACATTTTTGATTATATTAACTTGAACTTTATCACCTTGAAATTATAAATTAACGTCATTAAATGGTTTAAAAATATCTGTCAAATAAACGATGTCATTTTTGAACGGAATCAAGTTTCCGTACAGTTCATCTGTGGCACTCGATTTGCAGGCTCGAGCAGCCCACATTGCTCAGGCTTATTACTCGATAGTGACACGACAAATTTAAATAGAACGCTTGCGTGTGCACCATATAACATCAAAATAACACAAAACACAACCTGTGCATGAAACAAGAATAAAATGGTTGTTGATCGAGGGGAAAGAGGAAAAGTTGATGTGCCTGGGCGCGCCTGTGGGTTTAAAAAAAAGTGAGAAAGAACGCTACAGTTATGCTCGAGTTTCTTCAAATGTATTGAAAAAGCTATTCAGACAAACACCTTTCGAGAGTCATCGTACATCTGTGTGCAGTAGCAAGCTATTAGTATTCATCACTTTCACTACAAAGTTGCCCAAATAATATCTCATTTAATGAATTGATTTTTATCTTAGAGTAATAATAAACATAGAGAGGGCTATTCATTCATAAACAAGATTATTTATGCGGCTAACAATTCTAAACGCCAGTAGTGAAATAATGAATGAATTACAAAAAGTGGGTTTTGTAGATACAGGGCCTTGGTAATTTCGGCTGTTTTTCTGACAAACTTGGCACCGATGAACCATGATAATCCAAAAACATGAAAATAATTAACTTAAGTTTATTTTGTTACTCAGTCTTGAAAAACACATCAAAACGAAAGAACTAAATGTTTACTCTTTAGTTGTAATGGCGCTTGTATAAACAAACCACGTTTGACATTATTTACTACGTACTACGGCGTATTCGAAATGATCATCGATCACACTCTGACGATATTTGCATCTCTCTTTATATGGTAATTAAACAAGGACAAAACTACTAAATCGATTACTATTGCCACATTAAACAGGTACTGGAATTTTGAGTAATGTTGCCACTTTTAGTTATAACCATAAAGGTATCTAACTATACAACAAATACTTGTTTAAAATTTATATAAGAATATGGCTTTATTAAATAAAATTCAAGTTTTATTAATTAATTTTAAAAGCAGTGACCCAAATGCATAAATTAGTATGACTTTATTAAATAAAATTCAAGTATTATTAATTAATTTTAAAAATAGCGACTCAAATGCATAAATTAGTATGACTTTTTTTATTTGCATAACTTTTTAACACATTTTCAATTAAACTTCTAATTTCATTTTTCCTGCAACTAAAGAGCTTTGTAAATATGGCAAAGCAGTGGAAGTGTCCGCAAGTGAGCTTAGAATGTGACTCAATGTTTGGGGCAAGAAAAGATAAAAACAAACATATCTATTTTATTTGTTAATCTGAGCTTTTTATCGTGTTGACTGCTCTAATAACGTAATGGAGTGACATAATATGCAGGCGTTCATTATGATTTTTTTTATTTAAGTGCTGATGTACAGCGAGTACAATTGGTATTTCTTGTTTCAAATGCGCCATGAAACCCTTATGACGCCCCGTTATTGCTGGAGCATCATCCGTAGCAACTGATAAATTATTTCTAATAGGAATTTCTTTCTCTTGAAATAAAAACGTAATAATATGGATTCTCCCTTTTTATCGGGTTCCAAATTTTTTGCAAATAATAACTTTTCTTATTTTATTACTCGGACGTAAGCCAAGAGAAGTGATTTGTTATTTGGTAAAGTTGATTCATTGAGTTGAATGGAAAATTTTTAAGTTTTTCAGTAAATAATAGTTCAACGTCTTTAGCCGTTTCAACTATTTTTCTTTGCACTGTATTATTATTCAAAAGATTTTTTTATGATATCTGATGGCATCTTTGACTGGCAAATTAAACATATAGGTAAAAATTGGTTTGTTGGAGATTGCGTAAATCCATATTTCATATACTCAATATTGTACTGCCGAAATTTCTTCTTAGTTTCAACCATTTTGGGATTTACGATTTCAATACATTAACTTTTCAACAGATTTATAGATAGTTATAGAACTAATGGCTATAATGACTTCTTTACTTTATCAGTCAAGCATGAGTATGGATCACTGACGACGCACACAAATAGCGATTTCGGTCCGCTTTGGTACCCCACTTTGGTGTGTCAAATACATATCAATCGACTTCGTTTCGAAAAACGATGACATCAAGCTAACTTTGGTACCCTTTTTGGCCTGTCAAATCACATTCCGAGATCTGCAGTACTGTTACTGAAATTGGTAGCATTCAATCCTTGTCTAAAGTAGTTTTTGTCTTTCTTTTTATTTGTAAATAAACAAAGTCGTTGGAACCAATTGAATTTTTGGCCAATATTTTAAGATTCTTTAAGTTTTTTCTGTATTTTCTTATTTTTTTGTCTAGTAATAGAGAGATATAGCTTGGTAAAAAGTGCTTTCGGTAATTACGCTTGCGGTATTTTGACGTTTATTGAATGCGCGATTCACTTCTTTACGTCTCTAACGCTAATAACGTTAGCGCTTCGTGTAATTTACGGTTACGTGCCGTAGAGCGTTATTGTAAATACCGCACATAATTGTCCTGCGCAGTTCTCAAAACAAAACGCATCGGTTTTCTATTGTTAGGTTTTTGTTTATTATCGCGTTTAGATTATGTTTACTATGTGTTATGCAACTCTTTTTAAAAGTATGCAAATTCCAGTAACTCCTAAAAGTACCAATAAAATATGTAAAGGAGATAAAACAATGTGCATACTTACTTTTATATCTTATAATACTAACACTAAACTATAACAGAACTTCCAGTGAAGGTATACATTATTTCAGCGATTTCATGAGCCTCTGTCAACTTAGAAACACCTTCCCTTTTAACCCGTAACTACTACCACTGGGTCACATTGACCCATGCGCAATTGGTAATTTGTCAGTGCGCCATTCTACGGAGATTCTATTGCTTGCGCTTCTCAGTATGCTCTAGGTAGCAAGAGAGAACACATGCGGCGCCGGTTTTAGTTTAAATTAATTATGGCAAGTCTGTTAGAACGATCATATTGGGTCAGAGTGACCCAGTTATAGTTTAAAAGTTATATTTGAGTCAGGTAGGTAATTGTTCTCTACAAAATAGTATTCGCTAAATATAACTGTATTTCCTAATAACTACTTTATTTTTTAGAAAAATGAATAACCGTCCTCTTACTGAAAAGGAACTCGTAGAATTGGCTGAAAGTGACGAATTTTGGCTAAATGATGACAACCCTCAAGAAAATAATGAAAATATACCTCTTTCAAGCAGTGATAAACTAGATGCTTGTAAAAATATTCTGGACTGTGGAGAAAAAGCGACAAAGAAGAAGAAGATGAAGAAATACAAAGCGATCATTACACTGATAGATTTAGAGAGTGACGATTCTGTTGAGAATGATACGGTGGTTGAAAATAATGAACAAATTGATGAATCCCAAAGAGAAAATATAGCGCCAGAAAATGAACAAACAAGAATAATTTATTGGTATGGTAAAAAAGACAAAATGAAATGGTCAAGGACACCTCCAAAAAAATGTAAAACACTCTCAAACAATTTGATTAAATTTTTAGCAGGCGTCATAGGTTTAGCACGTGAACATCCTCCTACAACTCCTCTAGAAAGTTGGAGATTACTTTTTGATGACTCAATGATAGAAAGTATTGTGTAATTCACGAATCAACGTATTGACATAGTCGCTGCTAAATACAGTCGATGCAAAAGAAAGAAAAATGCGCGCCGATCATTTTTTACAACATTTATCAAAAATACAGATAAATTAGAAATGGAAGCGTTTATTGGTCTCCTTTACCTTCAAGGTTTGTTCAAGTCAGGCCATGAGGACTTAAAAAGTCTATGGGCTACGGATGGTACAGGAAGGGATCTATTTAGAGCTACTATGCCACTAGCCAGATTTTCATTTCTTTTATGCTGCATTCGTTTCGATGACGAGACTACTCGAGCGGATAGAAGAAAAGAAAATAAACTAGCACCAATTTCTGAAATGTTTGATAAATTTGTCACTAATTCAAAGCAAAACTATACACCTGGTGATAGCATGACTGTAGATGAAATGTTAGTACCTTTTAGAGGCCGTTGTGGATTTCGAATGTGTATACCCAACAAACCCGCAAAGTACGGCATAAAGGTACAAATTCTTGCAGATTCTCGAACAAATTATATGCTAAATGCTGAAATTTACGCTGGAAAAGATCCTACAGAGAGAAAAACAAACAACTTTTTTAATCCAACCCAAGTAGTTCTTCGTTTGGTGGAACCAATAAAAAATACTTCTCGAAACATAACAGCCGATAACTGGTACTCATCAGTTGAACTAATGAGAGAATTAGAGAAACTAAAGTTGACATTTGTTGGGACAGTGAAAAAAAAACATTTATTCCTTTGGAATTTATGCCATCTCCCAAGAGAAAAGCAGAGTCATCCATTTTTGGGTTTACTGCTGAGGAGACAACAGTATCATACGTACCCAAAAAAAATAAATCTGTTATTCTTATTTCAAGTACCCACCATGATGATAAAGTGGACGCACAAACCAAAAAACCAGATATAAAACTATTCTACAATAGTACTAAAGCGGGAGGGGATGCGCTTGATCAAAAATGTGCCAATTACACAACTTCACGTAGAAGTCGAAGATGGCCAATGACCATTTTTCATGTTCCTTTGAATATTGGAGGGGTAAATAGTAGATTAATTTATCAATTTGCCTCAGGTGGTAAAGAAATTTCAAGGTAAAATTTTTTAAAACAACTTGGACGTAATTTATGTATACCGCATATGCAAAAAAGGTATCAAACTACATTGCCACGCGGTTTGAAAACTTTAATTTTTAATTTGAATGGAGATACACTTCCACCACCCCCCGCACATCAACAAAGAGTGGTAGCCTCTAAAAGAAATAGATGTGCAATTTGTCCCGTCAAAAAAGACAGGAAAACCAGCACCTACTGTCAAATGTGTAATATTCCAGTGTGTATAGAATGTGCAAAAACTTTGTGCCCAAACTGCGCCTAATTTTTTTTAATAATAGATTTTGTTTTTTAGTTATGTTTCCATTTATGTGTTTATAAATAAATGTCAAAATATTATTTTTTATGAGTAAAAAAAACTGGGTCTCTGTGACCCACTCATAGTGTTTACGAAATAATTTTAGGGTGGTAGTAGTTGAGGGTTAAACATAAAATTGTTTTTTACATTATCTTCTTGCATATTTTCAAAATCAAATTGAATCATAGGGCCTTGAATATATTCTATTTGGTTTTGCTCCACTCCTTTTATATTATGCAAAATCACATATTCAATAGCATTTTCACTAGCTCCAGCTAATAATTTCATCCATTCTTAAATACATTTCATTTTATCAAGTATGCAAATAGTAAGTTTATTTGGATTTTGGTTTTAACTTTAAAAAAATTATAAGTACACAAAAAAGACAGGTTATGTTACTTCCTTCCTAACGCAGCGCTACGTTATTAAATAACAGTGATGGCAATAGCTCTTATTTCCAAATCAATTTTAGGTAGAGCGTTATTAAAATAGCGCAACATAAATACCGCACCGTATGCGGTATTGCAATTGGCAATATCTCTCTAATAATTATTGAATCTGTTGATTTTTATTATAAATGGCAAGAAGCTATTTTTTGGGATTTTGCTATATATATTTAACTCAAAACTCCAAGAAAATATAGTAAAACTCGATAAACAACTTTTCCGATCGCAATACAAAGATAAATGTAAATTTCATCAATCAGCTGTACCAATTGAGAACCAAACTATTTCGCCCGTAATTGGTACTTTATGTCATACCGGTGACACTAGCAACCAAAGCGGACCGAAATCACCTAAAAACAATTACACTAAAAGAGCTATCCCCTGTGGCTATCCCTGACTTTTAAAGATCTGATTTCGAGCACGCACGACTTGTATGCCTTTGTATGCAGTGCCCCGGTGCACTTGAGCGTAAATCATGTCATTGCTTACGAACTTGCATAGACTTGTTTTCGACAGTCCTAAACCGAATCAACTACACTCAGATAAAAAACATTGTATTATTAAAAAAAAAAACTCTTGAATCAAAGAAAAATAAATAAATTATAGCTTCATTATTGTTTATAGTAAAATCAATAAGACATTTTTTGATTTGATATGACGTTTTCAAAACAATCATGATCATGGTCATTATTGATACGTGATCCTTTAGAATTAACTGCGAAGTTGAAATTCAATTCAAAGTGAAACATTCACATTTTATTGTGATGAGCCTAATAAAATGTTTGGTTCAGCATATTGTTTTTAAAATATCAATGCACTTACTTCAAAGACTCATAACTAATAATTTGTAGTTTTTAAATAAAAGGTCTGCAATCACGTTTTGTTGTGATGAGCCTAATAAAATGTGTGGTTCAGCTAATTTTTTTCAAAACATCCATGCATATACTCCAAAGACGTATAACTAATGATTTGAAAGATTTGTAGTTTTGAAATAAAAGGTCTGTTCCTGTAACTGAACAGAAAAATTGGTTGGATTATTGGTCGTTCTTTTTATTTCCAAAGCACAACCCTCTGACATCAAGAGTGGATAACAGTCATTCAAGGTATTTGCAATTTCAGTATGATGTACTGGTCTTAGGCTGACAACACACCGATAAATCAAAAACTTGGTGTGTCGCCAGCCTTAAGTTTAATAAAAAAAAAACACCCAAAAATATTGAAGAATGTCTAATTTCAGCAGTTGGTAGCCGCCTTCAGAAGAAGTTATTGCAATAAAAGTCCAATAATTTAGAAGCCATATTTTTATTCAGAACAAAATAAAAATACATTCACAAAAACTTATTTCTTAAATATACTTTGCCATTATTTTAAGTATAAAGGTGCAATGGTGGCGAAGTGAAATATTCTATAGGCTTCTGATTTTTGTTGAAGAATTTACAAATTTATTGTATAATCGTCATCCGGGATTTTTTCTCTTCCTTCTGTTGAAAAAATAATAATCCTACAAAAATATAATCATTTTGGATATGAGAATTGAATAACATTTGTTCACTCATACCAGAAACTCCTTTTCTGTAGGGAAAGTAGATTCTATCTAGTTTAGGATAGGAGGATAATATTTTGGAGATAAGTAAGATCCATTATATTTTATGTCTTCCAAGATCACAGATACTAGATCATCCCGTCGCAGTTTGTCCAATGTTTTGATTTTTGTAATGTTGTGAAATCGCCCTTCCTTTATTGGAATCGTTTAAAAGTTCAGGTAGCCTCTAGAACAGGGAGAAGTGATTTTCAACATATTTTATTGAATAATGAATTATTATGCAAAATATCGTATATAGGCAAAAGAAATACAGGGTGTCACACGACGATTAAGAATATCTCGGAATTCGAGAGTAGTAGAGAATTGTAATTTTGGGGTTCTAAACTGAAGGAATGTTATCTAATGAGCTTTTTGTTTTCGGTCACGTGACATCAGATGAAAAATTATTATATATAGCAAAAATAGGATACCTTAGAAACAGATGATGAAGACGATATGGACCTTGGTGTCTTTGAGTCTGGACTTGTTTTAAGCCAAGAAGCTACTTTTGAAGTATATGTAGTTGTGTCATCGTCTATATTATGCTGAAATTATATAGAATTTCAAAAAGCAATCCAATAATAATTAAAATTAGTATTCACCTCAGCTTTTCTCCAGTGAAATAATTTTGACCGGAATTCTGCTCTCAAACCTATATCCGAAATTACATCTCTTATGTCATCTTTGGACAGGTAGACTAGACTTCTATATGTTACACCCGAATCTGAAGTAATAAAATCTTGTCAGTGTATTGAAAGGAAACACTTTTTTCATTGAATGCAATTTGAAATGAAACTTGCTCGACTGTAGACCAATATTTCATTAACAAAAAAATTTACTAAATGTAAAATATAAAATTCATTTCACTATCAAGAATTACCTTTTAGTGTTGGAAGCATTTGTGATAAATTCCACTCCTTTAACAACTGTTTCAGTTGAGTTGTATCTTCGTCTACGTTCTGGACAGGATTATGGATGAAGGAGACAGGAATGGTATCTGATCTTACATCTGAATTATTAAGCTCATCCACAGATAAATTCAAAATAACTACGTCGTTACTTGCATGTTCCATCAAGACTCCCGAATTTTCTGCCATAGCGCTTGTAACAAATAAATAGTCAAGTGAATCGGTGAACCAAATGATATACCTCGAGTACAATTTAGAAAACAAAAAAATAATGAAAGGCTACACATTGGACAATTCAGAAAAAAATTAAAAAAATGCAGAAACATGTTTTTTCGATACTTTTTCAACGATAGTGCGTAAACTATAAGTTTTATGCACTCTGTTCAGAGTGCGTAAAGTGGCACTTTTTAGCACTTTGTGTGCGTTAAAACATTAACTGTGCGTAAAGTTAGCTTTTACGCACTGTTCATGCATCAACACATTTTGATTAAAAAACAATATTTTGCGTACAATTTGATAATACGAAAAAATTTGAAAACTTCACGAGATAAAATATTCAACGAGTGCCACAATTTATCTATATAATAACTGTCGTAGAAAAAAAATTGTATGACACACTTTCATAAGGAGTTTTTTTGTACTCGCGTTTTTTGTTGAACTCAACTGCGCCTCAGTCAACAAACTTCACGCTCATACAAAAAAGTCCTACATTATATACGAGCTTGTATCAAAAATAACTATTTTTTCAAATTTCCAATTTATCTCGACATTTGACTTCATCATTATATTCAAGCCATGCTTCACGAAACATTTTAGGGAATTGAAACTAAAACATTTGAGATAAAAATTCTTCCCTCTTTACACATAGAATAAGTTAAAAAAAGCACACGTAGTTCTACGTTTCTTACTGTTACTGAAAAATTTCTACTTGAACTTTGAGAGAATTCAAGAATTTATAATGTACGAGAATTTGGAATTTGAAAATTACTGGAAATATTACCAAATACTTACTTGAAATTATATCAAAAGTTGACATTCATATTATTCAATCAACGTAGCATCTTTTTCAATTTTAAACTAACCTGTAATATCAAACCACAAAACCGAAGTATTTTTTTAGCTTTCAATATATATTTCTAGTGTATACGTAGATTAATTTTAAAATATCCGAATCAAAATTTGCTCTGAAGTTTTTATTCCTTCTACCACCCTTACTGATGAAAACATTAGTATTAAGTGTAATTGGTACTTCCCGCTTGACTTGAAGCCACTAGATTTCAGAAATTCTAATTTTTCCAATGTGATTGAAAAGTTCTGATGGGTTTACATGTAAGTACCTGATAAAAACACATTTGGCATTGACTATTTATGAATGTCTCAAGTGATAACATCAGTTGACTACCAGAACTAATATAAGCTAAAATATTAATAAAAGTGAGGTTATGAAAATCCTCGTTTAATTACCTAATTTTCATAAGCTACCTACTTTTCTAGAGAGCCTGATTATCTTTAACAGTAACTGAACTGTACCCTAGAACTAGTAACACTTACCTGCCAGTATTATATATACCTATTATGTCAATAGTTTATTTTTTCACTGCACAATTGGGAAACCAACACAAACACAAAATGCAAATTGCGACGCAAAAATATGTAAATCATCATGCATCGCAAGATGGAATTCGAGGCTGAGTGTGATGTAGGTAGTTATACTATTGGCTACCAAATTCACGTGATCCTAGACGTTATGTTGTCAGTTCAAAATATTAAGAAATCTATTAAAAATGTTTTGAATGTCTTTCAAATTTAAATGCTTGCCTTTTATTTTAAGGGGACGTATTTTCAATAAAATTGGATAGATGAATTGCACCCTAGTTATGAAGTAATGTGAAGTTATTTTAACATGGACTCTTCTTAAAACCAATATAATACGGTCGGCTCTGATAATTTCAAGAGTGTGTCATTTTGAATATAAAGCGAAAGGATATTCCACACAATTTGAAGTGACATATTTGGTGATTTGTTAACTAATCGATATAAAACTATTGATATACGTATATCAAATATTATACACCTGCTACTTGAATTAATCATTACGTTTTTTTTTCATTTTGAGACGATTTCTAGTGATTTTTAAAATTCATTAATTTTCTGAGTGTATGCTCGAGTTTCTTCGAGTGTGCAAATCGAACGCCACTAATGTTTCTTTTCAAGGATATCCCTTACATGTCAAATGTATTGAAAAAGCTATTCAGACAAACACCTTTCGAGAGCCATCCTATAATCATTTTCACTACAAAGTTGCCCAAATAATCTGTCATTTAATGAATTGATTTTTATCTTAGAGTAATAATAAACATAGAGAGGGCTATTCATTTATAAACAAGATTATTTATGCGGCCAACAATTCTAAACGCCAGTAGTGAAATAATGAATGAATTACAAAAAGTGGGGATGGTTTTGTTGATACATGGTCTTGGTAATTTCGGCTGTTTTTCTGACAAACTTGGCACCGATGAACCATGATAATCCAAAAACATGAAAATAATTAACATAAAAGTTTATTTTGTTACTCAAAGTCTTGAAAAACACATCAAAACGAAAGAACTAAATGTTTACTCTTTAGTTGTAATGGCGCTTGTATAGACAAACCACGTTTGACATTATTTACTACATACTACGGCGTATTCGTAATGCTCATCGATCACACCATGACGATATTTGCATCTCTCTTTATATGGTAATTAAACAAGGACAAAACTACTAAAGGTATCTAAGGATACAACAAATACTTGTTTAAAATTTATATAAGAATATGGCTTTATTAAATAAAATTCAAGTTTTATTAATTAATTTTAAAAGCAGTGGCTCACATGCATAAATTAGTATGACTTTTTTTATTTGCATAACTTTTTAACACATTTTCAATTAAACTTCTAATTTCATTTTTCCTGCAACTAAAGAGCTTTGTAAATATGGCAAAGCAGTGGAAGTGTCCGCAAGTGAGCTTAGAATGTGATTCAATGTTTGGGGCAAGAAAAGATCAAAACAAACATATCTATTTTATTTGTTTATCTGAGCTTTTTATCGTGTTGACTGCTCTAATAACGTAATGGAGTGACATACGCAGGCGTTCACTATGATTTTTTTTACCCAAGTACTGATGTACAGCGAGTACAATTGGTATTTCTTGTTTTAAATGCGCCATGAAACACTTATGACGCCCCGTTATTGCTGGAGCATCATCCATCACAACTGATAAATTATTTCTAATAGGAATTTCTTACTGTTGAAATAAAAACGTAATAATATGGATTCTCCCTTTTTATCGGTTTCCAAATTTTTTGCATATAATAACTTTTCTTATTTTATTACTCGGACGTAAGCCAAGAGAAGTGATTTGTTATTTGGTAAAGTTGATTCATTGAGTTGAATGGAAAATTTTGAAGTTTTTCAGTAAATAATAGTTCAACGTCTTTAGCCGTTTCAACTATTTTTCTTTGCACTTTATTATTATTCAAAAGATTTTTTTATGATATCTGATGGCATCTTTGACTGGCAAATTAAACATATAGGTAAAAATTGGTTTGTTGGAGATTGCGTAAATCCATATTTCATATACTCAATATTGTACTGCCGACATTTCTTCGTAGTTTCAACCATTTTGGGATTTACGATTTCAATACATTAGCTTTTCAACAGATTTATAGATAGTTATAGAACTAATGGCTATAATGACTTCTTTACTTTATCAGTCAAGCATGAGTATGGATCACTGACGACGCACACAAATAGCGATTTCGGCCCGCTTTGGTACCCCACTTTGATGTGTCAAATACATATCAATCGACTTCGTTTCGAAAAACGATGACATCAAGCTAACTTTGGTACCCTTTTTGGCCTGTCAAATCACATTCCGAGATCTGCAGCACGGTTACTGAAATTGGTAGCATTCAATCCTTGTCTAAAGTAGTTTTTGCCTTTCTTTTTATTTGTAAATAAACAAAGAGTGGTCAATAGAATCTAACCTACAGGTGGTGTTAGGGGAACAATGTAACGTTGAAAACTTGTGCGCATTCCTTAAAACGATTAACTTACTTGACAAAATTTAAGAAATAATTAGAAATGTAAATTGTACATAACTGTATTGTGTATGTAGCTATATATTTGTATATGTAATGTATATGTATTGAATCGTTAAATAAATACAGCAGTCGCTAATAACCCTCTGGGTGGATGCGACTTTAAACATTAAAAAAAAAAAAAAAAAGTCGTTGGAACCAATTGAATTTTTGGCCAATATTCTAAGATTCTTCAAGTTTTTTCTTATTTTTTTGTCTAGTAATAGAGAGATATAGCTTGGTAAAAAGTGCTTTGCGGTAATTACGCTTGCGGTATTTTGACGTTTATTGAATGCGCGATTCACTTCTTTACGTCTCTAACGCTAATAACGTTAGCGTTTCGTGTAATTTACGGTTTCGTACCGTAGAGCGTTATTGTAAATACCGCACATAATTGTCCTGCGCAGTTCTCAAAACAAAACGCATCGGTTTTCTAATGTTAGGTTTTTGTTTATTATCGCGTTTAGATGATGTTTAGTATGTGTTATGCAACTCTTTTTAAAAGTATGCAAATTCCAGTAACTCCTAAAAATACCAATAAAATATGTAAAGGAGATAAAGCAATGTGCATACTTACTTTTATATCTTATAATACTAACACTAAACTATAACAGAACTACCAGTGAAGGTATACATTGTTTCAGCGATTTCATGAGCCTCTGTCAACTTAGAAACACCTTCCCTTTTAAACATAAAATTGCTTTTTACATTATCTTCTTGCATATTTTCAAAATCAAATTCAATCATAGGGCCTTGAGTATATTCTATTTGGTTTTGCTCCTCTCCTTTTATATTATGCAAAATCACATATTCAATTGCATTTTCACTAGCTCCAGCTAAGAATTTCATCCATTCTTATTTGGTTTTTGGTTTTAACTTTAAAAAAATTATAAGTACACAAAAAAGACAGGTTATGTTACTTTCTACATAACGCAGCGCTACGTTATTAAATAACAGTGATGGCAATAGCTCTTATTTCCAAATCAATTTTAGGTAGAGCGTTATTAAAATAGCGCAACGTAAATACCGCACCGTATGCGGTATTGCAATTGGCAATATCTCTCTAATAATTGAATCTGTTGATTTTTATTATAAATGGCAAGAAGCTATTTTTGGGGTTTTTGCTATATATATTTAACTCAAAACTCCAAGAAAATATAGTAAAACTCGATAAACAACTTTTCCGATCGCAATACAAAGATAAATGTAAATTTCATCAATCAGCTGTACCAATTGAGAACCAAACTATTTCGCCTGTAATTGGTACTTTATGTCATACCTGTGACGTAGGACCTACCAATTGGTTAACCAAAGTCACTAGCTACCAAAGCGGACCGAAATCACCTAAAAACGATGACATTAAAAGAGCTATCCCTGACTTTTAAAGATTTGATTTCGAGCACGCACGACTTGTATGCGGTGCCCCGGTGCACTTGCGCGTAAATCATGTCTGCTTCCGAACTTGCATAGACTTGTTTTCGACAGTCCTAAACCGAATCAACTAGTTTATACGTGACGCCTATTTAAATGTTTTAATATTTATTTACGCCACAATAATAAGATAAACATTTTAGACGGCTGGATAAAATGTTTTTTCATAAAAATACAGTATTTTAGTATATTAAATTTCTAATTAGGTAGGTATGCCGTGACCGCCCCCTTGACTATCATAAATCATAACGCTCCCCATTTGCCTTTTGACCCACTACCGCCTCCCACTAAAAGCTCCAGCGACCACTAGGGGGCGACCCGCCCCCGTTGGGAACCTATGCTCTAACTTATAACCTGAATCTACAGAATTTTCTGTGTAGAATTATTTGTTTCCGTATTTAAAATGGATGACTTGGGTATTCTTAGCAATGACACTGAACTACTGGGCACCCATTATGTTTCCATTGGTGTTGAATTTATGGTATTTCATTTCCCTCTGACATCTCCTCTTTCATTATTTGGATTTCAGTCTCCTCGTCAGAATGTTGGCTACTACATTCAATTTGTCCAAAAAATATAAGTAATACCTAATCATACTTGAAACTTGTACCTTCAACTGCATCATCGTCAAATTCAGATTCCTATTCAGTTAATTGTTGTCCAATAACGTCCAACATAAAATTGTCCCTCTTTGTGACAACATATTTAAGAGCCCCGCCACCTGCACCGATAATGTATCTTTTTCTCCCACCGTTTCAAAAGTTTGACATTTTTTAACTGTCAGGAGTCTCAAAAGTTGCCGTTTTTTTACTGAACAAAAAACCCAGGTATCTAAGCAACAACGATATTCACTTTTAATCCTAGTAGCAAAAGTTGCACTTTTAAACCTAGGAGCCAAAAGCTGTCATTTAAGTGTTGATTTCAATCAAAACTGGGTACTTTCAATTTGAAACAATTTATGCAAGACTATTTACAATTATTGTTTAGCCACATTGATATTAAATATACAGTTTGAACAAGTATTAAAATTAAATAAACCACTAGAACTGCCCGCACCCTCATTCTTGGAGCAATTCTCAAAACAATCCAACACGTTTTCATTAATATTTTCAGATGTTGTCATATCAGAAAAAACCATGGTGCTGGGTTTATAATTATCACTATCAACTTGTAGTATTCTTTTCGCAATATTTTCTTTAGTTAGAAGTGAGTCTTAAATATAGCCTTCCGCCACAGTGCTCGATCTCCATCCATCGTGTCTTTTAAGACAAGTGAGGTCACCATCACCATCAACTAAAAGAGTAGCAGACGTTCGTCGTAATGTGTGTCCAGTGTACTCTTTCCAGTTGTCCAACTTCAAAAATTGTGCTATTTTTTGCGGGACGCTACTGATTGTATGAATACCAACCACCATTCGATGACACTTTCCATTAAGATATCTGAGAAATAATCGACGTTCTTTCAATCCGGTTGGATGTAAAGCAACATATTTTCGATAGAAATTCAAATAATTGTCTCCCAACACAGTAAAAGAACGTGATTTCTTAGTTTTAGTAATGGGAATTTTTATATTTAAGGCGGTTTTCACATCTTCAACATTATCAATTGTTGAATTGACCAATTCATCAGAACGGCATGCGCCTGCAACCCCCCAATATTAGGACGATCTATAAATAAACATTTTGAAAATTTTGTTCATTTATTTTAAAAGCGTTTACCTTCTTCATCAAATATATATTATCAGGTGCACTATTCAAAAAGCGATCAACTTCCTCCTTTGTAAATACTCGCGCTTTTTTCGGTAAATGTCCCTCACTTTGTCTCTTGAGAAAAGCACGTAAGTTTGAATCAGTGGCGTAACTAGGATGAAGCTCTGGGGGGAGGAGGGATGAAGTACCAGGAGATCTGGGTATCGAAAATTTTTCCAAATTTTGAGCCCCTAAAACTGCATTTTAGCTTTGTTTTTCTTATAAAATTATTGTCCACAGTTCTTAGCTTTTAGTACATTTCAATAACATATAGGTTTTCTGTGATTATGTATTGGATTTTTTTTATTTTTCGTGTTCTGAGGGGGGTTCTATCCCCCTCATCCCCCCCATAGTTACACCACTGCTTTGAATATTTACTGATATCAATCTTTATATCCAACGTTGACCGCAACATTGAATATTGTGACCAAAGCGTCGACGACTTCATTTTATTTGCTAAATTTGAGAAATACACCATCAGTACATCTTCTGAATATAACTCAATATTTTTTTCTTTGCACCAATCCATAAAACGTTGGTACGCATATTCATAAATTTCTCGAGATTTTTGTGGGAGAAGATTTAAAGCAATTTTTTTCGCATCCTCCCGTATCTCTTTAGGTTCACCACAATCTTTATTAGATTCCATTTTTACAGCGTTTTTAACAAATTGGAACACAAACAATCACAAATGAACACAATTAGCAATATGGCTACTAATGTTTGACAAAGTATCCATGACTACGTCGATATATCCCAATTACCTACTTTGTTTTATCATCTCAATGTGGTTTGAATAATTTCAAAGCACAAATTAATAAATAATAGATAGTTAAATGCGTGATTGCGGTTGGATTCGGATTAAAAATGACTTTGTTTATTGACTCGCATTGCTTGTCAAAAAAAGTATCATTTTTAATTCTAATAAAACAATCTATTTTTATTTTTCATCGGCAAATTTTTGTTTAGAGCTCTTTTTAACATTTTATACTTCTAAACACGAGTCAACAAATTCGACGAGAAAATCGAAGTCTTATAGGCTTCTGGTGTCCGTCCATTTGTCTGTTTTAACCATCAGCGGACGAACGGTAAGTGTTAGAGCTTAAGTATAAACGGATTTAGAAAGAGAATAGTACGAAATATCTTCATGGAAAAAGAAATTTGATCTCTGACCTTTATTCATTTATGTATTGAATTATATAGTTTAAATAATAAAGCATAGACATATATAAAGGGTTGAATAGATGAGGCTTTTACTTGATGAAGATCCATACTGAACGATGAAATAAAACAATATAGTTTGTTTAAATCTTCATATATTTGAACTAATGTTCAATTTAAACTTGTTGACGCGTTTCACTAACACAGTAGCTTTGACAAAGCTACTGTGTTAGTGAAACGCGTCAACAAGTTTAAATTGAACATTAGTTCAAATATATGAAGATTTAAGCAAACTATATTGTTTTATTTCATCGTTCATATATAAAGGGACTGAGCGATCGGTATTCAGTTGTGCAATAAAAACAGACCGAAAAGTACGAGATAGACAAACCGTTGTATTTACAGGTATTGGCAGCGTAGTCGCTTTGTCTCTCTCTAGAGAGTGGTCACTTGTGAGAATATCGCTCAGTCCATTTCTATGTTATGTCATAAAAGATGAGATGTCAATATCAGGTTATTTGTCACTGGATTTTTTTAGGTTGGTTGAGGTTGTCATACCTACTTCTTATTAATGGGCTCCTTTCAAATGCATTTAAAGACAGTTATTATGACCTCATATTATAAAAAGAGACAGCGAAAAACATTAATTGAGTTCTATACATAAGGATTTATTTTGATCTCATCTAACAGGTGACATTTTTAAAACTCTTCTCACTGACATTTTCAGCCAAAATTTTTGTCGGATAGAGTTTTTTTAATTCTTTTTTTTGTTATTGTATTGATTATTAGACAAATTCGGTAATTTAATTGTTCATTAAACTGAAATTACTGATTAGAAATCTTTGTATACGCCACACTGTGACGCTTCCCAATTTATTTATTTTTCAACGTTTTAACGTCTCTCTACACATTTCACCACATGATGTAAAATTCTTGAGCTACTTGGACCCAAGCATCATTTTTTATTTTGGTTGTATTTGCGTCGGATTTTTACACTCTATGGACTGTTTATACCCTTGTACAATTCCCAACAAAACCTTCTCTTCCATCGTTGTAAAGTTTGTGCTTCTCTACTTTCCTACTCCAGCACAAATATTTTATAATTGAAGTCAAAGACCAGATGAAAGTACTAAATAGTTGTTGACAATTTATTGAGATTTAAGATCATAAAACATCAAATTATAAGGAATGATGTTAGTCACTTTGACTCGTCATGTTTGCAACCAACACAAATTTTGAGTTCAATAGAATTTGGTGTGACACAACAGCATTTTCTTTGAAGGACGTTCAGCGTTGACCGAGTGTTCAGTTGAACCAATGGTTAACTTGTTTTGATACAACCGGCCCTCAATGATGAATTCCCGTTAACACTTCGTTAGTCGCGTGGTGGTCCAATAGACTCCTGCCGTAGTATTTGGTTTTTATTTAAAAAACTGATAGAAATAAACACATCTGGTTTTACGACATCTCAGACATATTCTTTTTCTGTGTTTTTCCAAAGTTCCATTGTTGTAATAACATCTGTTTGCAAATAAATTCTAAGTATTTACTGCAGGTGCATTCTGGGAATCTACTAGATTCCTAGCGCCTAAACTCGTCGGTGCATTTGTCGCTGAGTTTTCGAAGTATTCGGTCCAGTTTTGTTCGAGTATTTATTGTGCGTTTTATTTTTTATCAAAAATGAGTAAAAAAGTTTATGACCTAAGTAAATCTAAAGATATTGAAGAAGTTAATCGTCTCATAGATGAAGAAATTAATTTTGAAGATAATTACATTCCTGAAGATGATTTTGAAGAAACAGATGAATCTCAAACTGAAGATAATCTGGAAACTAGAACAAATGATTCGGATACAGATAACGAAATTGAAGAAGTAGAAAATGTTAGTATAGATTTTTACAGTGGTAAGCAAACCAAAAAATAAATATTTTTGTTTGTTGAAATATAACTTATTCGTATGCTCATATTTGTGTTCTGAAAGTAAAAATAAAAACTTAAAATATAAATATCTTCTACATTATTTCTATTTCTGATTGCAGCCTGAGACAGTACACAATGGCGAAAATTTCCATGGCGAATTACACAAACTCTTCCACATAATATTTTATGCAGACTTCCTGGTGTTATGGGCCGGGCGGCTAAGAATGCTGAAAAAGAAACGGACTGTTGGCGATTATTCTTTGACAATCGTATTTTATCTTTGCTAGTAGAAGATACAAACAATTATATAAACAGCATTAGAGAAAAATTTGCGCGAGAAAGAGACTGCACAGAAACAGATCAAATAGAAATAGATTGCATTCTTAGCTCTTCTATATTTGGCAGGAGTATTTTGAGGCAACCACCAAAGACTTTCCGATTTTTTTTATCTGACGGTCTTGGAATTGACATATTCCGAATGACAATGTCGGAAAAAAGATTCAGGCTTCTTATTAGATGTGTTCGGTTTGATGATTTATTTACACGGCCTCAAAGGAAGGCGGTCGATAAATTAGCCCCGATAAGAGAAATTTTTGAGTTTTTTTAGAAAACTGTAAATCTCATTATCATATTGGGCAGAATGTTACAGTTGATGAAATGCTTCCAGCATTTCGTGGGCGCTGTGGATTTCGTGAATATATCCCCTCAAAGCCCAATAAATACGGAATAAAATTTTTTTCGCTGTGTGACGCCAATTTGTTTTACCCAGACAATATGGAAATTTATTGCGGTACACAGCCATAAGGGCCGTACAGGAAGAATAATTCTGCAGAAAACGTTGTATTGAGAATAGCAGCACCAATATTTGGAAGCGGCCGGAATATTACATCCGACAATTGGTTTACGAGTTTAAAACTAGTCCAGGAACTGGAGAAGAAAAAATTTTCATACGTAGGAACAATAAGACAAAATAAGAGAAGTATCGTCTGTTTTTGTTTTGGCAAAGAACAGGAATCGGACAGTATTTTTGGATATACCAAAAAAGAAACTCTTGTTTCATATGTACCCAAAAAAGGAAAGACTGTGGTGCTACTCTCGAGTCATTACACATCCAGTACAACAGTTTCAGAGGATGAACATAAAAACCTGAAATAATTCAGTTCTATAATGAAACTAAAGCAGGTGTGGATATCGTTGACAAATTATGTGGCACATACAATGTTGCACGAAGCACAAGACGGTGGCCCATGGTAATATTTTACCATATTATGAACATTGCGGGAATAAATTCTCGTGTAAAATATCTCGGCAACGGCAAAGAATATGTGCCTAGACGAGATTTCGTAAAAAAATTGGCATTAGATTTAGCCACACCTCAATTGAAAAGAAGAGCGTTATGCCGAAATCTTCCAAGAGAGTTGCAAGTTCTTTTGGAAAAATATAAGGTAACTGAACGTGTAGAAGAAGCAACAGCAGATATATTTCCAGATCGTAAACGAAAATATTGTGGCCTGTGTTACCGAGCAGAGGAGAAAAAATGTAAAACACAATATACATGTAGAAAATGCGGTATCTACTTGTGCTTAAATTTGCATACAGTCAAAATTTGCCAGAACTGTTTCGAAAATATTGAAGGGGATATTGCAACGGATACAGAATAATTTCTTTTTCTGTAAAATTGAATGTAAAAAATATTTTCTTATTTTCTAAAAACATTATTAATAAAATATTTATTACATTAATTATTAGTAGTAAGTGGCGAAAGGGTGTGGGTAAAACATTACTATGATCATTGTCAATGAAACATTGATAAACAATCAGGAGTCTACTGGACTCCCAGCGTCTAAACGCGTTCTATTAACCTGCGCGCCTAAGCAAGTGTTAACTAACTGTCAATATACGTTATTTTAATTCATAATCGCACCAGTATGTCTAAAATACCTCTAATAATAAAAACCTCTCTAAATGAGACATATATTTATTTATACCTGGATATCTGAGACACCAGGTAAGTGAATACCTCACAAATTTGAAGGTAATTTTCTAATTGTAAACTTCTGACCTACATAAATTTGTTTAAATTCATTTTTTTTGTTAAATATTAACATACATTATTTTTTATTTTGAAGGAAACTGTTTAGTTAAAAGTTGCTGTATATCTTTAATATAGCTTTTCCAGAACATTTTTCTAATTAATTTTTTCCAAGTAACTGGTAGTTATTGTTGTTAATTAAAACGAAACTTATTAATTATATTGGTTGGCACGAAATTTATAACAGCGATAAAAATTGCTCATTTTGTATTTTATTTTACAGGCTATGTGTTGTTACGATCTTAATTATTTCTCTTCTTCATGAAGGGATGATTAATTATTTTGATCTTCAAATAAATCATGTAAATAGCTCAAAGCAATTTAGATTATTTCATACGTGACCTGGGATTGTCTAACTAAAACGCTAAAAAAATGGCTTTAATAATGATCCAAATAAAATATAATATACTCTTTTTAGCGCATTATCTAGTACATTTAATAGATTTTTAGTAAAATGTGGGTGAAAGGTGTTTTTATCAACATGAAAAATGGTATTTTTTTAAATAACTTTACTCTTCTTTAAAAACGATGAGCGTCGCCCTAAACCCTCCATATTGAATTTTGGAACGAAAAACATTTTTTGAACACAATTTTGATATTCATGGAAACACATTTCGAATTTGGATTAATCGATCAATGTTAGTTAAAAAATTTGCATTTGTTACTAAAAAATACACTTATTCGAGAGGTTCAAACAATCTACCTACTCGTTAACGAATCCTTGAAATTTAAGATGAAACGTTATCATTTCCTAGTTAATAATGAATTCTTCAAAAAACTAGTTTCGGTATGCTGGATAGCCTACTGTAAACATACCATATTAAATAAATATAACTGTTTATGATCGTGTAACTATTGTATAATCGGCTAATTCAACGTTTATAAAATATTTTGAAGTTCATTAGGGTATTGGCGCCCTTGTATTTAATGTAACAATTGAAAAATCAGGTAAAAAACTATGTATCATTGAAGATTATTCCGAGTCTACCTGAATCAGGTAGGTATTCTACGTGGCTTAAGGTCACTAAATATAGTCTCACATACCTTACAAATTGGGAATTCCAGTTTTATCCTAACAAATGTGTATTGGGTGTTTGTAACAGCAGGTTCCTTTTGGATGGTCAGTCAATTACACAAATTTTTCGTACGCACACTACACCACACAAATAGATATTTTTTTTAACGGCACAAAATACCGAACTGGGTCTACTAACGCAACGAATGCTTGTGTCAAGAACCATTCTGAAGTTACGAGGTTATCGGAGGAGTGGTTCCCACCACTCTTGCAGAGCTGTATTTACAATAAATTCTCCTGACTAGAAGGACTATTTACCTACATGATAGGTCGTACTTCCGTAACTCCTGTTCTGTAAATATTTTGTTTCGATATATATATTTTAAAAGGATGTACTAGCAAAATACAAGGTATTTATGAATTAATCTAAAATATTGCAGGGGAAATTTTTCATTGAATTTGAAAACGGAAAATTCCTATTATCATTTCTAACAACTTTTGTTGCTATACAGGATGTTGACTTTCTTGTAATAAGTTTACTTTTCTCGGTTATTAGTGACGACATTGGTTCCCGAAACTAATGTCGTTTCTAAATTTATCGGTGTTGAAGTTGACAATTTAAACAGTATTGACTGTTACAGCTTTTTTCATTACTCAGTATAATAGTTATTGCAATATATAGACATACAATCAAATTTTATTGTGGCTTTCTTCTTAGAAAACTGTATGTATTTTCAAACGTAAAATGGGATACATTTGAGATGAGACTCTTCCGTATTGGTTCCGCGTCAGTTTGAATAATTATTGTAAAGTCGACTCTCGGCTGGCTATTATAAGCGGTTTATTTAGGAGAAACAACAGTAAGCCTGGGTTTTCGGCCTAGGAAGAGGATGTTTGTTTAGTTGGCTAGTGCCTAGGCCTGCGAAACGTCGTAGTTTCTCTTCTCGAATTACGACATCGGCCTCGGTAGCCTTCGCTAACCTAAGATTTATAAATTTAAAAAATGTAACCTATAGTTAAAAGACACTTATCCTTTCAAGAGAATTTTCGAAAGTTTTCATAGTTCAAGTTAGCACATTAAAGACATTTCAAGGGCAACTAGAACAAATTTGTTAGCTACTACTTTGCATTGTTTAAATCAAGAAGTAGGTACACAATCAGAAATCTCATTTACAGGAGTTCCTGTAGTAGGGTCGTGACCAAAAGCTACTCCTGAAACCAATGGACTAGTGTGACATTTTTTACGATATTGGATCGTCACTGGAGTCTAGTAGTGTTTACAAAGAGTCAGTTTTCAATAACTACCATGTCCATTAGAGTGAACTTACCTTGACACATCAGTTCACTAGGGACTGTTGGTAATTCATTTCCAACCGCTTTTATTTCACAATCTAAACATAAGGTTCGTTCCAACCAACAATTCTGCTATCGTACGTAACCAGTAATTGAACTGTTTAATGAGCATGCGTAAGAGAAACTAATAAAGTTACCGGCATACTTTTACCAAACGTTTGGAACGTATTTTTTTCTACTTCCGTTACTAAAACCGCACTTTGAACACGGGTTTGACATACACAAAACGACTCTTTAAACAAAAATGCGAAAAGTCACATCTCGTTTATCTTTTGTTTTTTAAACGTCAAATCAAGTGTATCTTTTGTATGTTACATTTCATGTTCCGTGATAATTTTGTTATTCTGCGTCATTTGATTTGTCAGTCAGCTGTCAGCTATCGGCCGTCATGTAATGAATATAATTCAAATATAATATAATTTTTTCCTTCCCGCGGACGAAGAAAAAGTATAGTAAGCACCTCGTGTTAAAAACGTCTTTAGTCACTCGTTTTGCAAGGAACTCGTTCCGCTTCGCTCCACTCGTGCCTAGTAAAAAGTAACCTTTTTGACACTTGGTACTGTAAAAAGTAACCTTTTTGACACTTGGTACTTAATATACTATTAATAGTATATTACGTAACGTGTGTTGTAAGAAGCATTTTACGCACGAACGGAAAAGTTACGCACGAAGCCGCGTAGCGGCGAGTGCGTAATTCCGTGAGTGCGTAAAATGCGTTACAACACGAGTTACCTACTATAATTTACCCACGAACTACTTGTTAAGGGATTTAGAGTACAAATAAAAACGTACATCCTCGAAGCCCAGCCAAGTTTTATAAAAGTCGCTCCTCGATGCCCAGCCAAGCATCTTAGAAGTTCACCCTCGATGCCCAGCCAAGTTTCGGAAAAGTCCATGCTAAGTAGTATTTATTTGTATTAAAAACGTATGTAGAATTACCGGAATTGCATAAAATAGCATATACACCTCTCGACTAAAGTGACATTAATCCCTTAGGTGGATTACTTCCCTCAGGAATCAAACACCACCAGCGGAATTAAATGGGCCACTTTAGTCGCTTGGTGTATAATATAGTATTGTTTACTAATATGAGATACATTCAGACAGCTAAGAGATTCGGAATGAATTGAATTATCATATAATTCCAAATACCTCTTATCTCATATCTAATAAATGTTATCTACCATTTATATATAGAATAAAATTCAACGTCTAATATTTAAGTAATAAATTTTGAATAAGATGGCTACGTCTACTGACAGTTGCTAAGTGGTTGCTATGGAAGCCGTGCGATTTACTTTACAGCCGTGCGTTTTGTTTTACCGTGCGTAATAGACGTCTTACATTGGTTACCGACTGTGTGTTTTTGACTACTTACAGGGGTGGTCGTAGGTAAACTAGTTTAATAGATGCACGCTGTATACCTAATTCTGTGAATAATAAACTCAAAAAATAAACAAGCTCAGTGTTTTATTGTACAGATCGATTAATATTTTTGTATAATTTGCAGTCCAAAAAAGGAGAATTTTCACTATCACCATCGACTGCAGCACTGCTAGAACAAGAAATTCTTCCAGTTCTACTTGTACAAAAAAAGAATATTCATTAAAATTAACAAGGTGCAAAAAATATAGGTATTCTTCTTTTATTTACATCAACAATCAACAACTAAACCAAGAAACAGTCATAGATACGAAACAGTCCCCGGTGTAAACAGCTCAAAATCTAAAAACCCACTTTCATAACCTATTTACACTTTCCATAAAAAACAAATTTGATAGTTTAAAACAAAAATGTTGCCTTTGCGCATGATTCCTAATTTCAGAACTTTTGGTACTCGCTATCCAGCAAGAATCGTTTGAACGGTAATTTTACTGGTTTGCAAACGTGATGGAACAAAGAACTGATAGTAATCGACAATTCTGAACCAGTAATTTTAGGTGGTTGGAACGATTTATTTTAACTGCGCATGTGTATTAGTAATATTACTGTAAATTACTGGTGGTTGGAACGAACCTATAGCTACGAAGCAGCTTCACTTCCATATTACGTAAGATTGATTCGTATTGGTTGGCGTACGATCGAGCTCTAGGGAGTACCGGTAAAACTAACAGTTCGACATAAAAACTTGATGAGAAAGGAGTATTTGTGGGGTTTAAATATTCTTGATTGCTCTTTTCTTTGTATAATTTATTGCAAGTATAAACTTAACAATTCAATTCAAATCAGTGCATAGAAGTGTGAAAAGGAAAACCGGTAACAATATTAACTTTGATTAATGTTGAAATTATTGAACATCCATTGACTGCGCTGCCGAATTGAAACACTAATTTACCAGATTGTCAGATTATGCTCGAAATTATTTATATTTGTAAGAGATATTGGTTAATATTTGGGAATTAAATAATACAATGACAATTTATACCGCCATGATTAATTGTATAATCTGTCGTTTGACCACTATTAATTCTAATAATAAAGTTTTTATTCTGAACGAGATTATTGTACATCTCAAATAGTAGGTGAACTAGAAGTGGACAGAGCTGGACCTGACGTTGAAATTTACTCAACAACCCCCATTCTCCTACAGAGCCAAATCAACAGAAGCATGAGTAAGGGTTCATTGTCATCACGTGCTCGTGAGGACATTAATTAATAAGATTTAAAAAACTTTGTGTCACGATTTCCTCCACAGAAAGTATTGCTGCTGGAGTAAGTAGAAAATGGCTCATGAAGAGTTGGAGCATCATCTGTTGCCCAAAAAATGTATGTAAATATATCTTTTGAGAATATTTTCTGAAACATTTGATGAACTACTGAATCTAATGAAACCCTGTACCACCAAACAAGGTCTATTATAAGAGATGATTTCTCTTTCCTACTGGTTCCGGTCCCATGTAAACGCGATAACGATTAATCTGACCATAATATTAACTACATTTTATCATATTTATTAATGATCTCTATTAACAATATGAACTTGAGGTCTATTATAATATTTCTGAATCCATTCCTCAATTTTCTTAATATGATATCTTCTTACGTCTTTTACGTCTCCTGTATCTTTATCGTTTTTTCCTCTTAGATCATAATGATGAGCTCCATCAGGTATAAAAACAGCCCTAACACCATCATTAATGCTTCTTAGAACACCTCCGCTTGACCATGGGTCTAAGAGTCCGTTGCTAAATACTATGTTAGAAGCAGCTTCAATTTTCTTCCCACCATATTCACGTATTGGCACATTTGGGTCTCTTGGTCGAATTTTGAATTGCTTATAACAATCATCTGAATATTTTTGAAAATCCCAAGCTTCATTTTCAAACATGTCTAGATCTGTAGAGCACATAGGCATTATCATATCAGTGCAGCTCTAAAAATTGAAATATAATTTTTTTATATGGTAAGGGATTACTTGAATTTGCTAGACAAAATGGTGGACTATTAATCCAAAGGAAATAATGATATTTTTCAGTAGCTTTAGGAATCTCTCGTTTTGGTTATTCTTACCTGGAAAAACCATCCATTCTCTCCTAAATTCGAAGATGTTCCATTAATACTGTTACATTTTGTTTTGCCTGTGTAATTGGTATAAATCTGTAGGGATACCCCAATGGCTGTTAGATAACCAGCATCATCCTTCCATGTTTGATTATTTATCTTTCTGCAAAATTCCAAAATTGGATATGCAGGCAAATCTGTTAGAAAATTATTTGAATATGGATAGTTAGCCATAGCCATATTTACTAAAATTTCAGCCACCCAATCAAGCAACGTTTCAATTTCCTCGTCTGTAGATATTGGTGTACATAATTTCCATAAAGACGATATATTTGCTTTTCCAGCTGGAGTTGCTGCAAAAGATCTGCAAAATACAATTGGTGAGAAAATTATAAAGAAATAGTTTATCTACTGTTTGCATTATAGGTATTATAACTTGCCTTACAGTGGCCCAAACTTTTCTAATAGTATTGGTACATTTATCAGTACCATAACTGGAGTATACTGTAGTTGTAATTCTATGAAAATTTTCACATGGTGTCAATCCATTGAACTGCCAAATAGGTGCTGAGCTGGCAATTGATCCCAATACAGAACTAGGATACCTCATCCTGATCCAAGCTGCCAGCATACCGCCATAAGAACCTCCAAATGCAATTACTGGCAGCGATTTAAAACTTCTTGAATTGATATAGTCATTCTGTAATTGTTCTATTAAATATACGTAATCTGCCAGAGCTTGTTGTGATGATAAATATCCCAAATTTTCAAGTGTCGAGTAAGATTTGTTCCCAAATGGTAGAGATTTTCCATAGTATCTTAAAAATAAAAATAGTAACCAAAAAGTAATTTTACTATTGACATCTAATATTAGACAAAGCACAGGACCAGACTCATTACAGGAGTGTGGACGTGTTCATATTCTATAGTGAAAATAAGTTTGTAAACTACAATGGAGAACCATTTCGGTTCTGGGAGATTGTGACTTTATCCATTTTTGTTTAATTTCATCGTATGGATTTTAAAGAAAAATTTCCTAAATTATTAATGAGATTCTTTTTGGGTCAAAAGCTCGAACACTATAAAGATAAAATTAAAAATTATGATAACTGAAAGACAAACTAGTTACAAGTTTACCCTTAATATACTGAAAAAGAGGAATAAAATGACTTTTTTTAAAAACCAAAAGGATAAAAAAATTGTTTCTAATTTTTGTTGATTTACAAATTTCAAACATACCTGTGTTCCGCAAATACCAATAGTGCATTGAATTGCGGAGAAATATCATACATAAATCCTGTATTTCGTGCAAAATTTGTGATATCCCCCTCATTTCCTGTGTAGAAGAATATTGGTCCTCCCGTATTGAGATACGTATCATTAATTAAATACCTTAACTTGAATGTGGCATTTGACGTGTAGCTAAAATCAAAGGAAATACATATTTTTCGAAGGAATATTTTTTATTCTAGACAGTAACTGATTCCAAAATACTCAGAAATATGTAGGGAGCTTTTTCATAGGTTCACAACTTTAAACTAAAATAAAACTATTTTTAATCTCAAACAAATTGGCTTCATTGGAAAGATAATTTTATTCCATTAATTCTCAAATATTCATACACTTTTCGCAGTAATTGTCGCCATATTTCAAAATAACTTGGAAATATTGTGTTCGAAGCGTCGACAAGTTACAGAGCCATTACGTTCAATTATTCGTTCATCAAATATTTCTTTGAGTAAATTGATTGTATCGCGCCTGGTGGCTCCGTTCTATTGAAACCATATGTAAGCAAGATTATGACCCGCCAATCAGGGTACGAAAAAATTAGTAATCATGTCTCTTTATCGTTCATCGTTGACCTTAACATTCTGACCATCAACGTTTTTGAAGGCGTATGGACCGATGATTCCGCCGGCTCATAAAGGGCACCAAACAATGACTTTCTATTGACGTAATTGTTTTTTATTATTGGCGTGTGGATTATCTTCTCTAAATGCTACAATACATTCTGATTATTGACGTACCCATTCAATCAAAAGTGAGCATCATCGTTGAACAAAATTCTGTATGGAAAATCAACAGCAATATTAATTTTTCTTCAACTACTATGCAAAACACGCTTTTCTACCCAAATTTTTATGCGCAAAGCAAGCCTTTTCTTAATTAGTTTGATATCCGTTAGAAAAGTAATAATGTAGAGTGTGGGAAAAGTACACGTTATGGTACTTTTCCGCATGGAAATGTCACTTTGCCCACGGAAATGTCAATGTCAAATTTTTTTAAAAACGATGAAATAAAACAATATAGTTTGTTTAAATCTTCATTTATTTGAACTAATGTTCAATTTAAACTTGTTGACGCGTTTCACTAACACAGTAGCTTTGTCAAAACGAATGAAGGTAAAATATAAAAATGTCTTAATCTATACAGTGCTAAATCTATTTACTACGATTAACAATGGTATTGAAAGAAATTACCTGGAAATTCATTCACTACCAACATTCCTAAGCTATCTTCTAGGTAAAGAGGTTCAATAAAGGAGACTGATTGATATCTATTTGGTCGTTGAGGAGATTACCTGAATATTTATTTTTGTTAATCTCTAGGGCCTCTAATAAATTTAAACTAAAGGATTTACCGACTACATGGAGAATTTCAAAATTTGGGTCGAAAATGTGTTGGTTTTCTAATAAATGATTTGAATAGTTAGAATCTAATTTTTTGTTGTCATAGCTACGTTTGTGTTCCGAAATTCTAGTTTTAAAATTTCTAAAAGTTCTACCGATATAAATTTTATCACAATTGTCATTACCACATTTTAATTTATAAACTCCTGATTTGTTTAATTTTGAAGATTTAGATTTATTATTTTTAATGAATTTGGATAAATTGTGATCAGTTTGCTAACATACAATAATGTTAATCCTATAATTCACTCTGATATCATTACTTTATTAAAAGTGTGTTTGAATCAAAATTATTTTCATTTCAATGGAGAGGTTTATAGCAGTAAAGATGGTTTGATTATGGGCAACCCTCTCAGCCCCCTACTAGCAGAAATTTTCATGGATAATATAGAAAAAATAATTCATGAACACCCCCTTAGTAAAAAATTTATGTACTGGTACCGATATGTGGACAACATTTTAGCTAGCTTCATCGGTACAAATAGACAATTAGAGAGATTCATTACTTACATAAACTCGATTCACAATAATATCAAATTTACCGTAGAACTTGAACAAAATAAGTCTATAAACTTTCTAGACCTTACAATTTCAAATATAAATAATAAACATGATTTTTCTATATTTCATAAACCATCACATACAGATATTACAATTCATAATAGTTCGGTCCACCCATTCAGTCATAAACTAGCAGCTTTCAATAGTATGATACACAGACTCTTAACAGTCCCATTAAATATTAATAATTATACCAAAGAATTAAATATTATAAAACAAATAGCAGTTAATAATAATTACGATGCAAATTTAATTGACAATATCATAAATAAAAAGATAAAAAAACAGACTTTAGAACAAGTATTCCCTTCAGATAAAAATAATAAACAATTTAAAAGCTTAACATACTTTGGAACACCATCCTTAAAAATTAAATCATTTTTAGAAACTTTAGACATGAATTTTCCTTTAAAACTGATCACAATTTATCCAAATTCATTAAAAATAATAAATCTAAATCTTCAAAATTAAACAAATCAGGAGTTTATAAGTTAAAATGTGGTAATGACAATTGTGATAAAATTTATATGGGTAGAACTTTTAGAAATTTTAAAACTAGAATTTCGGAACATAAACGTAGCTATGACAAAAAAAATTAGATTCTAACTATTCAAATCATTTATTAGAAAACCAACACATTTTCGACCCAAATTTTGAAATTCTCCATGTAGTCGGTAAATCCTTTAGTTTAAATTTATTAGAGGCCCTAGAGATTAACAAAAATAAATATTCAGGTAATCTCCTTAACGACCAAATAGATATCAATCAGTCTCCTTTATTGAACCTCTTTACCTAGAAGATAGCTTAGGAATGTTTGTAGTGAATGAATTTCCAGGTAATTTCTTTCAATACCATTGTTAACCTTAGTAAATAGATTTAGCACTGTATATATTAAGACATTTTTATATTTTACCTTCATTCGTTTTGACAAAGCTACTGTGTTAGTGAAACGCGTCAACAAGTTTAAATTGAACATTAGTTCAAATAAATGAAGATTTAAACAAACTATATTGTTTTATTTCATCGTTCAGTATGGATCTTCATCAAGTAAAAGCCTCATCTATTCAATTTTCAAATTTTTTTGACAAAACTTTATAGTGGATTTCTGGGTGTTCAAATTTTAAATTTAAACTAAAAATTCTGTAAGTAAACTATTTTTTAGATTATTTATTTCAGTTTATTGATTATAGATTATAAACAAATTCATTTATTACCCATTATTTTAGGAACTATGAACCGAGATCATAATTTCGAGTTGTCGAATTCCGATATTGAGAATACTCCTCCAGATATTATCGAAAAGGCTCAAAATGCAAACGAAAATTTGTTACCTGAAGTTTCAAAAAACAAATATCAAAAACAATACAGCAAATTTATGAACTGGAGGGAAATAAACAATATTAAATCATTCTCAGAAAAAGTTTTGTTGGCTTATTCTCAAGAAATTTCTGCAAACTTTAAACCGTCTACACTGTGGTCTATATATTCAATGATAAGGAGCCTCATAAGTATCAAACATAACATAGATATTTCAAAGTATACAAAACTTCGAGCATATTTAAAAAAGCAAAACGAAAAAAGCTGTGACAAAAAAATCCCTTACATTGACATCTGCTGGAATCCATAAATTTTTAGAAGAAGCGCCAGACGAGTAGATAGATATCTACTCGTCAAAGTAAGTCATAATTTCAAAGATTATATTTAGTTATTCAATCTATTATTATTTAGTAACCAATGTACTTCATAATATAGAAAAATCGAAATAAAAAACTTAAAATAAAATAAAGCAGCGGAAAGACCTAAATACAGTATTTCATAATTGTTGCCGCGATAGCTTAGTGGAAAACACATCAGCATTGGAACGAAGAGGCCCGGGTTCAAATCCTGTCGACTTTTTAATATATTTGCAATTTATTTAATCTTTTTACTTTAATTTTGGAGCTAAATTAAAACTTTATTTTCAATCACAAATTTACTTGTAGGTTGTCATGGCTTTTGGATTAGCCGGAGCATGTCGAAGCGAAGAATTATGGAAATTAACTATTGATAACGTAAAAGATTTACAAGAAGCCTTATTGGTTACTGTTCCAATAACTAAGACAAAAATACCACGTACATTTACTGTAGTTGGAAAATTCTATGATTTATACAAAAAATATGCACGTCTGCGTCCACAAAATACAAATGAGAAGAGGTTATTTCTTAATTACCAACACGGAAAATGCACGCGGCAAGTAGTGGACATAAATAAATTCGGAAATATGTCTAAACAAATTGCAGAATATTTAAAATTACCCAACTCCAAATTGTACACGGGTCATTGTTTTAAACAATCTTCAGCTACAATTTTAGCAAATTCAGGCGGAGACTTATTAACATTGAAGCGACAAGGTGGATGGCGCTCAAATACAGTGGCGGAAGGATATATTGACGACTCGATATCAAACAAAATTGATATTGCCAACAAAATTGAAAAATCTATTATACCTGGGGCTTCGACTTCATATAATATTATTCCTAATGAAAAACAAGCATCAACATCTTCGTTGACAAACATTAACGATAACTTATCATCAAAAATAGATAATATACCAGGCATAACAATTCGAAATTGTTCCAATTTTACTATCAACTTTGTACTAATTTTTCTATATTCTGTGTTCATTTCTTAAATTCGTTCTGTTTAAGTTAAATAAAATACATATATAAGTTACTTTTTTCTTTAATTAATAAACGTAGTTGTAGAAAGAATATTGTGTACAACTCGTACGCAAAGCACTTTTCCCACTCGCTGGATTTGCGGCACTCGTCTTACGGCTCGTGCCACAAACTTCTGCACTCGTGGGAAAAGTAACGCTTTGCGCACTTGTTGTACAAACTACTATTGTACATCTAACCTATTGGCCAAATTAGTGATGGTCGTCTGGCTCTATTTCCTGGGTAAGTTTATATAAATAAATAAAAATCACATTTTACAATAAATTCTTAAATACACGATGGAATGTAAATAAATGATAGAAATGTCGAAAAGCAAAAGCTTGTTACGACGTATTAAATTACATTACAAATTACGACAAATTAAATTAGCGTATATCAATAATATCGATAGCAATAGCTCATACAATAAAATACACAATACACCTTACATTGTTACAAGTTATCTACTACAATAATAAAATTAAATTTAAAAATTTTAAGTTTAAAAATCACAGACATTATAAAATTCAAGATCAGATCAGAACCAAGAAATAAAACCAAAGCTATTCTCAATTTGGTCAGAGATGGCTTGTCTATCCTGTAGAAATACATATTGACCCAAACATTTTCCAAATACATGAGTTTTAGCTGTTTTCATTTCATCTGGTAATGAGTTGTACAGTTTTGGTCCTAAATATGCGTATGATCTTTGAGCAATAGATTTCAGTTTTAAAGGTATATGATGGCATTGTTTTTCCTTTCGGCGAGTGTCATAATTATGTTGTGAAATAGGCAAGGTTTTACTTTAATGGTAAATGCAATTTATTTTTACAAAAAACAGTTAACGGATATCCAAGATTTGTGCTTCAGAATAAAGGGCATCACTGGGATATCTCCAATTTCGTTTAGTTATTATTTTGAGGAACCTTTTTTGAATTACCTCCAGGGAGTGAATGTGAGTTTTTAGCGCACCGCCCCAGACAGTAATGCAATAGCGTAAATGACTTTCCACTAAAGCATAATAAAGAACTTTTATTTGAGCTAAATTTAGTATTTTGCTCAAGTATTTGAACTTTGTCACAACAGTTTTTTACAAATATATTTAATATGTATGTCCCATTTAAGGTAGTTGTCCAGATATACTCCGAGATATTTAATATTATCTGTATTTTTTATTGTGTATTCCTGGTTTTCAGTACGTACAGTTAGTGCATTGAACGAAGGAGCAGTGGTTGTATTGCAAGAAAATGCAATGTAAAACGTTTTATTAGTGTTAAGTGTCAACAGTTTATGGCTAAGCCAATTTTGGATTTTCGGCCAATATTGCTCTGCTTTTTGTTTGTATCTTTAACTTCTCGTTCAGGAGACTCATCTAGTAAATCATTTATATAGATATTGAAGAGGGTAGGGCCTAGGACACTCCGTTGGGGAACACCACAACGGATAGGCAATGTGTTGCTACATGTAGTATTTATTCTTACAATTTGATTGCGGTTACTTGGTAACTCTTTAGTAATTTGTGTGGTTTACCCTTTATTCCAATCTGGTAAAGATTGGTCAAGAGTTTTTCGTGACTGACCGTGTCAAAAGCCTTCGACGAATCAAGATAGACACACAAGCAAGGGATACTTTGATCCAATGCCATATTGATTTTTTCAGTCAATGATAATACTGCATCTTCATTCTTCAGTTGACATCTGCTTTCTAAAACCAAATTGATTGCCAAAGATGATATTAAATTTTGTAAGGTAGGAGTTTAAACGCTCTCCCAAGATATTTTCAAAAACCTTGGAAACAGTCGTGATTCAGGATATGGGTCGGTAGTTGGTTGCAGCTTTTTCGTCACCGTTTTTAAATAGTTTTAAATATTTGAGACAAAATTCCAGCAGCAAAACATTTATTTATGATATATGTTAATGGCTCTACACTATATATATACATATATATATATATATATATATATATATATATATATATGAACAAACGAACTAGGTTCACGGCTTGAACCGCGTTGGAAATTTGAAATTTCTCGACGTTTCGGCTTCCACTTTGAAGCCATTATCAAGAGGGGGGGGGGGGGGTTAGGTTATTCGTTCATTAATCTAGGAAGTGATCCGATTCCGTAGTCTCAATCTGCCTACTCTACGCAACGAATCACCCCCTTCGGCTAATTTCAAGGCCTCAATCTGCATACTCCTTGGAATTTCACCAAAAAAGGACATAACAATAAAATAAAATAAAAATAATGTAATATTTTTCTAATTTATTTAAACAATAAACGGGTGGGATACATTTTAAACACACGGTATGGCTACTTACTAATTTATTTAAACACTAACTCACTAACACTTAATTTATATGTACTTAACTAATCACTTAAATTTAATTTATATGCACACAAACTTGATTATTAATTAGCACTTTACTGTTCGGTGTATTTTTGTTTATTTCTCGAGATCACTTTATCAACTAACTCCTCCGCTGATCGGTCCTAATTTATATTAATGCCTTTCTTACTAGAAAATTCCGGGCTGCGGCTTACACACACAAATAATTGATTCTGACCTTTTCTAGATAAGTCTGGTCACAAAAACAATGCTTAGATAAGATAGTCCCAAACAGTTATAAAAACACTGCGTATCCGCCATAATTTTAATTTTCATACCTGGCTTAGACAGGGTCGGATTTAGGGTCTATACCAGTGTGCTGTTTCGTGACAATAATAATAAAAATTGCTTACCAGTTAAATCACCGTAGAACACTAACACTACACTCACTACTGGCTTGAAGTCGGCTTGTCGTACTGTTTTTGTATGGACGAGGCCGTTTGCGCTTATAATTAAAGGGACTATTGTTACCTTCTCCAAGTTCCAAATCAATTTCATCTCTTGTGCAAGCGCTCCATATTTAGTTATTTTTTCGGCATATGATTTAGACATATTGTAGTCCTGCGGCACTGCGAAGTCAATTATGATGGCTGTGTTATCACTTTTATCCCAAATCACCATGTCCGGCCGGTTGTGCTCCCCAGGTCTATCTGTAACAACTGTGAAAACCCAGTGAATTTTCACGGCGTTGTTTTGAAGTACGGGTTGCGACACATATTTGTGGTGTGCGGTAAAATGATTCAACAGACCTCTTTGCAGGCATATTAATTGGTGAACGACTTTGCCCATATTGTTGTGTCATTCCAGGTATCTGGGTCTTTCCAGGTATCTGGTAGCAGCAATTGTTGTGCAGCCAAATGACAAATGCTGAATGGTCTCTTCGCTAGTGTTACACAGTCTACATTTGGTGGTCTCAACTTGTTGTTTTAATATGTGTTTGGAGTACATTCGGGTTCTAATGACTTGATCCTGTATCGCCAACATTGTTCCTTCGGTTTCCGGGAAAAGGTATCCTGCCGCTAGGTAAATATTAGATGCTTTCATATCTACTTCTGTTTGATGTAGAGAAGTGTAAAACCTTCCGTGTAGCGCTTTTCTTTGCCAACTTATTTTCATTTGTTCTAATTGGTTCTCTGTCTCAGGAGGCGCAGGATTCGCAAGATTAAGGGCTGTGATTTTTTGGTCCCATACCGCCACTCTTTTATGAACTGGTGAGTTTGTATTTCGGAAGTATTTTATTAATTTTTCCCTTTCTTTCAGATTGGCCGCCACCAGGCTAGTTAGTCCTCGTCCTCCCTCTAATCGTGGCAAATATATGCGCTCGATAGCTGAGTTAGGGTGCAGCATACCATGTTTCGTCATTAGAGTCCTGATTTTCCTGTCTAACCTCTCTAGATCTGTTTTGGACCAGGTGAGTATTTCAGAAGTGTAGGTTATTGTTGGTATGGCCCATATATTAATTGCTGCCACCTTGTTTCTGGCCTTAAGCTGGGATTTTAATATCTTGCTTGTTCTCCTCATAAGCTCTTTTTCGGCATTCTCTTTGTTTTATTTATGGCGAATTTCGTAGCTCTGCTGAATTCCAAGGTACCTGTAAGTGTTTCTGCTCCCAGCTCCCTAATTCGACTGCCATCTGCCAGAGTAATATCCTCGATTTCAGTGAGTTTTCCTCTTTTAATGTGGATGGTAGCACACTTCTCAAGCCCGAACTTCATTTGGATGCTCTCACTGAAGTGTCTGACTATCTCCAGTTCTCCTTCCAGTTGCTGTCTTTCTTTAGCAAACAGCTTAAGATCATCCATATAGAAAAGATGGGTCAGCTTTGCTTGGTCATCGATTCCATATGCGTATGTGCTCAATGGGTTCAGGGTGAGACATATATATATATATATATATATATATATATATATATATATATATATATATATATATATAGACGTATTAACCCCCATTACAAAGCCCAAAACGGTACACACGACAGATTCAACCAAGCCCGATGCAAGTTTGCGAAGCCCGGTCTCGGGCTTTCTAAAACTCTCCGTGTATATCGTTCCCATTAGCTTAATAATGAGTAGGCAACCTTGTACGGCTAATATAGTCCGGCTTCGTAATGGTGGTTAATATCTCAAAATATACACGTTTAGTTCACTTTATCTCCTGTAGAGGGCGCATGAGTAGTTCTGTGTATAAATATATACGGTTTGTAAATATTATACGGATTACAGGAATCCCAGACAGTTCCGCGTATTATCCGAAGCCTGTACATTTGGCAGCATTGCAGGACGAAACATACAAGCTTAATATTTTAAATCACTACAAAAACGGAAAAGACGGGCGGGTTTCGTAGTACACAGGTGTGTTTGTATAATAACTGAATTGTGATTATAAAAATAATGTACACCAGAGGAGCAAAAATGTTACAGATGGTGTTTGATAAGGTTCCTGTTGCAGGTAAGTTATTCATTATTTTATAGTAACTTCGATAAGTATAACTTTTTTGATGAAATCAGTAGAATAATATAATGAAAATTAAGGAGTTGTAAAATGCAAAATGACATTATTACAAGAAAAAAAAACAATATGACGGAAGAGCCGTGTGATTTATGGCCCGATTTTATTCATTGGTACGGGGTCGGAGATAATATTTTAGAATTCAAGATGGCTGCTCTAATATGGCGGACGAGTTTTGTGTTATATAGTACAATTCGATTCTATTTTAGAGTTATTGGTGAGTTAGATAAAAAATTTCTTGTTCAAAATGTCAAGATGTCAGATTCTACTGAAAATTGGTATCAAGAGGCTTCTAGGGGTCAAAGATTATGATTTTTGTAAAAACTCAATAATTCATGGTGGCGGACAATTTTATTATTTCTGGTATGCTTCTTTAAAAAATGTGTAAAAGTTTTTGTGGTGGGATAATGTTTTTTTTCCAAAATGGAAGATTCAAGAAGGAGGGAAATTTTTGTGATTTGATTCTATTCAATAAAGATATCAATGGCTTTGTGGGGTCAGAAATGACGAATTTCTGCTCAAAATTCAAGAATTCATTGATGTGAACGAGTTTTGATATTTACGGAATGACTAAAAACAATAACCTTTAGAAATAAGCTTATACACTAAAATTAAAAAATCTCTGTAGATAGGTGGACGTAGATTATTCTGTGAATAACATATTCAAATGGTTGCCGCGTAATATTTACAGTTTGAATACACATAGTTATGCTTGCTTGCGTGACAAATGTTAGAATCTGTTACTGAACAAATCTGTCACCCATATTACTTTTTTTACTTCATTTGAATTAAAGTGTGTTTTCAAAGTTTTCTAATTTATATTCATTTCTATATACAGAATAAATACATCGAAAACACGAATAAAGGAAAAAAATGACAAATTTCAACGGAATCAACTTTTTAAGGACTAAAAAAATATAAAGATTTGGGTCCTAAAATTTGGAACATTATATCTGCTATATTTCTAGGCCTAGTTTTTCCCCAGATACATTAATTTGTACAAAACATTCACGTAGCGTACGTTTTTCATTGAATTGTCTTTCAAAAGCACATAATATCTACTGAAATCAGTCCTGCTCAATATATTTTGCTACAATTTTCAGTACGTAAATAACAAATATACTAATTTCGCAAAAAAACAGGAAATTGTTCCCATTTCCCATACAAATGTCTGAAAGCCATTCGAATTTACCAATTTTGCGTAAAAACTTAAGGTTATATACAGGGTGTGTCACGGTGGATGGGACATAAGACTTACTGAAATTTTGGTAGCAGACATAAGTGAATGTGGTGTACCCAAATCTCAGTTTTAGTATACAGGGTAACTCAAAAGTTTGTTTTATGTCTCATAAAAATGACCGATCAGTTTATTCAAATGGAAACCCTTACTTTTTATTAATTATTTATTTGTAAATATGGTTTCCATTTGAAAAAAATTATTTACGTTCATTTTCATGATTCATAAATAGCAACTAACTTTTGAGCTACCCTGTATGCTAAAACTGAGATTTATTCCATGAAAAAAATACCTCATGATCTTTTGCAGTAATAGTCCTAATTTAACTCGATGATTTGCATTCAGAGGAAAACGTGATTTCTCAATAGTCGGAAATAAATTTATATCTCTAAAACGGTTGGAGATATAGCTATAAGGAATTATTAGGAAAAAATACTCACAATTCAATAGGTATTCGAAATATCTAATAATATGCAAGGTACTCCATTTGAAATAATCCATGACCAAAATTTCAGAATGATTCTTAAACGGTTCTCGAGATACGTCTAATTTTCTATTCACCGTGAAACACCCTGAATACCATGTCTCTGAATTTACTTAACAAGAAGCAAAACTATTTTATTTGCAATTTTACAGAAAAAATAAACAATTCTTAATTCTGGATTTTATACCTTCAGATATTTCAACTTTTTCAGGCCCTGAGGTAACCCCAAGGGAATCGATCTCGCCAATAGACCAATGTGACAATGAATCGGAACTTGATTCTGAACAGGAACGAATTGCTAAAGAGATGGAAGAATTCATCGATTTCGAGAGTTCTGGCTCTGAATATGTCCCGCTATCATTGTCAAATGGATCGTCTAATTATATGAATAGTTCGGATGCAGTTTCAGATGCAAGGACAAGTTATGAAGTATGTGTAACATTCGTAGTTTCGTGTTGTTAAAAAAATCCCTCTTCCACTCAAACTCTCGGCTTCAAAAAATGTATTACGGGGGTAAAAAACTGCATAATTTAACAATTGTCACTATTGTGCAATTTCCAGTTATGCTTGAACGGCAGTTAACCAAAACTCCATTATTTCAAATTCTATATTCTTTCATTGTCAAATTCTTCATGAAAGGCTGATTCCAAAAATCTGCAATTTTAGGGTCTAAATTTGATAGTTTCTTATTACAAGCCTTTGCAAACCCGCTGAATATTACGAAGTGTTCTTTCACTCGGTTAAAATGCAGTAGAATTTGTAACTTTTTGTGAATTTTAAATTTGTACATTTTTAGCAGTATATTCAAGAAACAGTGCTAGAAGAAAATATCGAAGGAAAAAAGTTAAATGAAGCTTCAACAAGTGGAGCATTATTACCACTTGAACCACAAGCAGCACTACCTCCAATAATAACACCTTCAGTATTGGCAAGTATTCATCGGCGTGCGTATGTAAATTAGTTTTTTCTTATTCAATATTTTCAATTTAGGATTATAAATCGCACTATAAAAAGAAGAATGCAGCTAGGGAAAGGCCCACCATCTGCCCTATATGCTACGAGGATGTTCCGACTCATTTTCCCAGACATCTTATCAGACGGCATAAGGATAATAAGGAAGTCATTGCAATCCAAAAATTCAAACCTAGAAGTAAAGAGAGATTAGCCCTTGTAAGTTCATTACGAAAACAGGGTTATTTTTACATGAAAACTGAGAAAAACGTTCTTCAACCTATGAGAACTTCTAAAAATCCGAACACTGAATATTTTGTGTGTACTTACTGTTTAGGTTACTACACAAAAAATCTTTTATATAGGTAAGCATGTTAAAATATGCAAGAATAAACCAAGTGATGTGACAAATGCCGGTAAAAACTGTTTGACGCGATCACAAACGTTTATGGCATCTGTAATGTCAAAAAATCATGATTTCTTAAAATCGTCCAGAATAAAAGAAGAAGTATTCAACATAATGCGACCCGACAATATAAGTTCTACTGCTAAAAATGACCCATTAGTCTGTTTATACGCGGAATCCTTGCTAAATAGGCATAAAAGAAAACAAATAGCCATTGTTATTTCAAATAAAATGAGGGAGTTGGGCAGACTGCTAATTGCCCTGAAAACAGTGAACCATGAAATAGTTGGGTTATTTGATGCATTGAAACCTGAGTATTTCCAATCATTTCTATCAGCCACAAAAATGATTAGTGGCTATAATCCAAATGACAAAAGTTTTGATGCACCGTCACTTGCCATGCATATGGGAACAAATTTAAAAGTTTTATGCAATGTTGCGCTCAAAATAGTTCTTGAGAACAGGCAACTTCCTAATATTCAATGGACGGACAGACAACAGAAAAAAAACCAAATCAAAGACTTAAAAAAACTAATTGAAGGGCACTGGTGCAATGAGATATCAAGTTTGGCACTAAAAACCCTCAAAGAAAGACATTGGGAGAAGCCAGTCCAATTACCTTTGAACAGCGACATACAGATATTTAATACATACGTCAATAGGCTTGCAGAGGGTGCGTACACAGAGCTTAGAAGTAATTTAAATATAAACAGGAATTACAAAATTCTAACAGAGTGTGTTCTGGTGGAAACTTTAATGTTCAACCGCAAGCGAGTAGGGGAGATTCAATACTTGATGATCGCAAATTATAATGCAAATACGGACACTGTCAATCAGGAGTCCTTTATGGACTCCCTTACTAAAGTGGAGCAGCTGCTTAGCAAAAGATTCAAAAGGGTAGTTGCTGGTGGGAAGGGATTTAGACCGGTTCCCATACTATTCTCAAAAAGGATACAACGTTATATTGATTGCCTCTTGAGAGTCAGAAGGGAGTTTGATATTGTGCCAAAGTCAAATCCTTATCTTTTTGCCAATCCTGGTTCTGAGGACCGATGGATGTCGGGGGCCAGCGTCATGAGGAAGTTTGCACATAAATGTGGTGCCGAAAGGGCATCTCTCTTAACATCAACACGATTCAGAAAACACATTGCAACCACACTTCAATTAATGAGTATGGAGGATAACGAAATGGAGCAAATTGCGACATTTATGGGTCATACTTCCAAGACCCATTTGGAATTTTATAGGTACGATAAGATATTGATTGAAACAGTAAATATTCCCAATTATATTAAAACAAAACATGACTAAACATAGTAATAATCAACCTGATAAAAAATATTTTTCAGAACTTTTCCTTTGGCAAATCCAAAAACATTTCAAAACAATTTCACAATTAACATTATAATAATAATTGCTTTACGAAATGAGCAATGGTTTAAAAAATATATCATTTTTAAAGAAAATGGTAGGTGTTATCACTGTAGCTATGAAGCCAATCATTGAAAGTTTTTTTTAATATCGTTTTGCAAAAGGAAACATTTATTGTAAATTGTTATTTTGGTAACTAGTGCGGACGACACAAGTCTGCAAGTGTCCGCAACAATATATTGAGATACAAGTTTTATAAGACGTTGTATTGTCACACTTGTTTTTTGTAGTATCATGATCGAAGTTTTAAATACTATAAAGAAACAGTTGTCATAATA
Source organism: Galeruca laticollis (assembly GCA_963921935.1). NCBI lineage: Eukaryota > Metazoa > Arthropoda > Insecta > Coleoptera > Chrysomelidae > Galeruca > Galeruca laticollis. Next base: position 119,864,103 of record OY998180.1, read on the forward strand.
CGTCTTATAAAACGGGTATATTTTCGATTTTTAAATTATTTTTAAGGAATAATTTCAATTAAAAAATCATGTCAACAACTGTAACTGACAGCTGTTACAAAATGTAACCGAAAAATGAAAATCAATCAAACTTTCCGATTACACAAATTTTTGAATACTTTTTTCAGATTCACTTGTTCGCAACGTACGTATACCCCTGATAGTACAAATAAAACAGAAAATTGAAGTGTACCATCCGTCCGATACTCATAAACACATATAACATTGGTTAATTCTTTCAGGCTACCGCAAGATATATATCAAAGGGCAAAAGTGGCAAAAATTTTACTCCTTTTGGAAAAGGGAAAAGGGAATGAATTTAAAGGGAGAAGTTTAAAAGACATAGAACTAGATTCAGACGTATATTACAGTACAGAATCAGAAATAGAGAACGAAGGAAGTGATGATGGAAGGCCTCTGTCCGAAAAAATATTAAAAAAAGTTGCTAATAAATCTAAACAGTCAAATGCACGGTGTGTGGGAACTACTGCCGAGGTTCCCCCATCATCAAAACTAAACGTCAATTGTAGTGTGGATGAGGAAAATTATCCAGTAGCCAAAGAAAATTGTAGGTATTTTTATTTTATGATTCAAAATGTTTTATTAGCTACATTATTACTTTTTCAGTGAAAAAAACTAAAAAAAGTAGGCAGAAATTACGATCAAAAGAAAATATCGATTATAGTACGGACGAAGAAGACTGTCCAGTCACTAAAGGAAATTGTATGTACCAGTATAGCTATTCATGATTATTTTTTAACTACATTATTACTTTTTCAGTGAAAAAAACTAAAACAAGTGGACGGGTGCGATGGTCCGAAACAGAAAAAAAAATGGTGATACAGCATTTTAAGGACCATATCAGAAGAAAAGTTGCACCTAAGAAACACGAATGTGCGGAGTTTCTTGCTAACAAGGAAGAAATATTCATAGATAAAAACTGGGTACGAGTTAAAACATTTGTATACAATTGCTATCGAGAAAAGAAATAAGGTTAATCAGAAAAACTTTGATTTTCTATATGTTTTTGATATCAATTTTTTTAATTTTGTTTTTCCATACCTCAGTTTTGAATAAATTTTCTGTTAAGAATATTTTTATATAGTTTTGTACCTTATATTTTATTATTATTTTATCATAAATATAAACCATAACCTCAAATAGTTTTTTTATTAATAGTATTTTTCGGGGCTTCACTTGTGTATAGTTCATAACTATGGTTGTCTCCCTGATTAAAAAGGAAAATTGCTCTCTCCGTAACGGCACATGATATCTATCACAAATTTCTCTGTGTACAACTTTTGTTTAATTTAACTTTCAGATACTATTATATAAAATAATATTTCGGCAACACTGTAGTGGCTTGCTTAGAACGTCAGAACATACATTTTTATACAATCGGGCTTTGTATAATCTTTCGAATATCTTAGGGCTCGTATTGACGGTTGTATATATTTTCCAAAAGTATATCGTATATACGTCCGTAAGTCACCCCCTCAACCCGGGCTTCGACTGGTCAGTAACATATAGCGGGCTTGGTTTCATCCACCAGATGCGTATATATATATATATATATATATATATTAAGATATGTTTTAAAGTTTCATATTAAATACCATCTACACCAGGTGACTTTTTAACATTCAAATTTTTAATAGAACTTTCAACTTCTAAATTATCGGTAGGGTGCAAATAAAAACTGTTCGGTATTGTTTTAGTTTTTGGTGAGTGATTCATCGTTGGTGGTATTTTCTCAACAAGCTTGGGACCAACTTCTGTACATGTTTTGTTAAAATAAGTGGCTATTTCATTTATTTCTGTCAATAATTTACCATGGTTATCATTTAGACAATCAATATGTTGATTTTTAGGTTTCGATTTGGTGATCTCATTAACTACTTGCCACGTATGCTTCGATTGTGTACCATTTTTATCAATTAATTTTTGGTAATATTCATATTTACATTTCCTTATTAATTTGGTCAAGTTATTTCTATATTTATTATACTGACTTTTCAGGGTAGTGTTTTCTCAGGTTTTTTTAACTTATTGAACAAATTATTCTTAGTATTAACAGAATTTAAAAGGCCCTGAGTCATCCATGGAGTTAAGGTTGAGGTTTTTCTACTAATTTTTTGGAGTATGAAGATTTTTCAATATAACTTAATAATTTATTGATAAATTGATTAGTTGATATTTCTGGACTTTGAGCCCGTAAACCAATTTTCATTTTTAAGTATTTGTTGAAGTTTACAGTAATTTAAATATTGTTTGTATTTTGAATTGTTTTTATTGACTATTTTACCATTATTGTGAACTACCTGTATTGCTACTGAATAATGGTCGGTAATAGAAGTTTCGATTATTATCGGGATCACAATATCATTTATAGATCATTCTTTTGACTTTATGAAAATATAGTCTAGACAAAACATAGGATTTCCCTGAATCCTAGTTGGACTGTTTATTGCTGAAGTAAAACCATATTCGTTCATTATGGATAAATATTCGTTTGATAATTCATTATCTGCTAGTAAATTTATGTTTATGTCACCAATGAAGACTTGATAGTAGCTATTTCGAGTTGGTTGGTTAGAATAAAATATTCCTGTATATTTAAGAGAAAATCCGCAGAATTTGACGAAGGGGAACGGTAGTAAGCACATATCATGAAGTTTATTTCAGGGGAGAGAAAAATATCGATTTCAAGTAATATACCATAATTTAGAGCAACCCGTTTATATGAGTATTTCAAGTCAGATTTTATGTAGACAACTACGCCATCACTTTGATTAAGTTTGCTAGAATTATAAATTAGCTCATATCCAGGTATCTCAAAAATTTAGAGGTCATCAAATAACCATGTTTCTGTGAAAACAATACAATCTACTTCAGAATTAATCTTACTCAAAAATATTCGGTATTCATCTAAATTTTTAAAAAGACTTGCTTTGCGCCCATTTCAACTAGTAGTATTTTCTCCTTTTTAGTTAAAGTTTCGGGCCACGTCCCTGCATCTTTGAGCTTCAATACGTTTACAACATCAGATTAATCTACCATCGGTGTGGAAATCGAAGGTACTGAACCTAGATTTTTAACCATAAAACTTTCGGATTCTTGTGATATAACATAAATACCAATGTTATCTCCCTGATGGTTTTTTTCTAGTGCAATTTCCTTCTCTTCGTTAATTAATTATGCACTTCTTGACAAGTTTTCAGATACATTATCGGAATTATCCCAGTCACTGTTGTAGACGCTTCAAATGAAGGAAAAAAGGTGTATATATATATATATATACATATATATATATATATATATATACATATATATATATATATATATATATATATATATATATATATATATGTTATATACCTTAAATTACTTAGTACATATTAAATAAATTACTTAATCAGCATATTGTGTAATAACATGTTGTTTTATAAATTGTTGAACCTTATTTTTGCTTACATTGTATTTTTTACCTTTTTGAATTGTTTAGTAATATTGTCAGTCTAGAATTTACTTCGAATCTTGAAACTTGTAACTTTTGTTAAATAAATAATTTTCAAAAAACCTTTTTCCGTGTGTAAAAAGTTATTTGGCGCAGTCAGTAGGATATGTTAAACGGGCGTTAGTGAATATAACAATCGGTTCGTATCAACGATTTATTAACATACCTTAAGTGAATAATTGGGACTCTTGGTTGAGTGAATTAAGTAGCTTAACTCGAAGACAGTTGGCTCGTACGAAGAGGAATTTCAAGAGAATATTGGTAATTCCAACTACAGTTCAACTAGATGGCGAAAGCAGTTCTAATTTTCATGTAAGTACTTTATGTCGTATAGAGGAAATAATTGTTTATTTAATTCAGAAAGCTCTGACAATTCTGATTCTGATTTAGATTCTGGCTCACAAACTTATAGTAACCGTAAAATAAATATTGAATTATCAAAACCTAGATTTACAATAAATAAATTTTTCAAAATGCCTGCAGATCATGTAGTACCGCAATTGAAAAAGGAATATCTGGACATGATTCCAGAATTCCATGGCGAAAATGCTTTATTACCCAGATTCATAGAAATTTCTGAAAAATTAGTAAATAAATTTTACAACACAGTAGATTTAACAGACTTTCAAAACGAATATTTGATGTCTAGTATTTTATCTAAAATTAAAGGACAAGCCGCAATAAATATTTCAGCTTGTAGTATTTCAAATTGGCAGAATTTGAAAGATGCTTTATTGAACACATACGCTGATAAACGAGACATTTACACGTTAAGTATTGAAATATCGGAATTAAAGCAAGGAAATGAATCACCTTTTGACTTTTACAATAGGATACAGCATCTTTTAAATCTACAAAGATAATTATTAATGACACGCTCAAATGCAAGCGAACAAGCCATTTTAGGCAACTATTTCAGAAATTTAGCATTAAGAGTATTATTGCGCGGATTAAAGGAACCTCTCGGTACACTAATGCGTACTAAGAATCCTAGCGATCTAAACTCAGCTTTAAATGTTCTAACGAATGACTTTCAAGTTTATTTAAGTAATATTAATAACAATGCAAATCCAAAAAGTTCATTTAATAAGCCTAAGTCACAATTTAATGTTACCTCACATAACAAAAATAATTATCCTAATAATAATCAAACGGTAAACAGACCAAATTTACACCATAACTATCAACCACAATTTAATAGAAATTTCAACAATGAAAATAATTTACCTAGTACAAGTAGAGATACAAATTTTCAGAATAGGAGTACTAATGTTTTCAAACCTAGTAGAAATTATCAATTTCAAAAACCTACTCCAATGAGTGTATCTACTTCTAATACGTACAATAAACCAAATGTACAGAATAAAAATAATGGCCAAAATCAATCGCATTTCGTAGGTAATAGAAAAAACTTTATTTCGGAAGAATTGCATAACATGGACAATACTGAACGTCCCACTGATGTTGAAGATTGTTTTTTAGACGAAATTGCCTCGGAAGAGACAGACACGTAGAAATGTTTAATTTCACGAATTATGAAAGTGAATTACCGTACATAATATTTCCTGAACAAAATTTAAAAGTAATGATTGACACAGGTAGTACAAAATCTTTTGTAACACCTGAAATTGCAAAGAAATATTTTTCAAAAGCAACTATGAAAAAATCTTTCAAAGTAACTTCTGCTTTAGGCTCAAGTCAACAAAATTATTGTACAGTAATTCCATCTTCAAAGATATTTAAAATGAAAAATAAAATGAACTTAGAATATTGTATATTTAAATTTCACAATCATTTTGATTGCTTATTAGGTTTAGATAATCTGAAAAAATTGAATGCAACTATTGATTTAGTAAATAATGTTTTAATTACGCCTTATAGTGAAATAAAAATAAATTATTTTCAAATCAGAAGCGAGAACACGAATTGTATAGTAGTGCCTCCGCGAACTGAACAAATAATTAAATTGAATATTGATAATATTAATAATGGCGATATAATTATACCTTATACAAAAATCGGAAAATTAGAAATTCCCGAATGTCTGACAAAAGCGGAAAATAGTCAAGCCGTATGCACTATTTTAAATCCGTCTGAGTCATATTTTAAAGTAGATTTAAGTGCTCCTTTAGAGGTTGAACAGTTCGACGAATACGAACAAACCTTGAGCCCTAATTTTAATGCTATTTATGCAGAAAAATTCAAATTTGATATTAATAAAGTTCGAACAGAACATATGAATTCTGAAGAACGCAGCGCTATTCTTAAATTAATTAAAGAATATTCTGTCATTTTTCATGTTGATGGTAATCAACTAACTTTTACTAGTAAAATCAAGCATCAAATAAAAACTACAAATGATGTACCTATTTATACTAAATCGTACAGATATCCAGAAGTATATAAAAAAGAAGTCCAAAATTAAATACAGAGTATGTTAGATCAAAATATCATAAGAGCCTCATCCTCACCGTACTCGAGTAGTATCTGGTTTGTTCCAAAAAAATTGGACTCTACAGGTATACAAAAATTGAGAGTCGTCGTAGACTATCGCAAGCTTAACGAAATAACTATTGGAGATAGATATCCATTACCAACCATAACTGATCTATTGGATAACAACATTTTAAGAGGTATCCAAAACGAAAAATGTTTAATTTATCTTGACGATATCATTATATTTAGTACAAGCTTGCAAGAACACATAAATAATTTAAAAGAAGTATTTAAGAGGTTACGCGAATCAAATTTTAAAATACAAATTGACAAATCCGAATTTTTGAGGAAAGAAGTAGCCTATTTGGGACATATTGTTACCCCTGAAGGTGTAAAACCAAATCCCGATAAAATAAGTGCTATTCAAAAATTTCCCATACCAAAAACTAGTAAAGAAATCAAAGCTTTTCTCGGACTTCTTGGATATTATAGAAAATTCATTAAAGATTTTTCAAAACTGACTAAACCTTTAACTAATCGTCTTAAGAAAAATGCAGTAATTAACATAAAAGATCCTGATTATATTAATTGCTTTGATACTTGTAAAAATATGTTATTAAATGATCCTATTTTACAATACCCGGACTTTTCTCGTCCATTCAATCTCACAACAGACGCAAGCAATTTTGCTCTAGACGCTGTTCTTAGCCAAGGAAAAATCGGAACCGATTTACCTGTGGCATATGCTAGCAGAACACTTAATGATTCTGAAATAAATTATTCAACAATTGAAAAGGAACTCCTTGCAATTGTTTGGGCTGTAAAATATTTCCGCCCATATCTTTTCGGAAGAAAATTCACTATAGTAACAGATCATAAACCACTTCAATGGTTGTTTTCTTTGAAAGAACCCAATTCTAAATTAGTTAGATGGCGGTTGAAACTCGAGGAATACGACTATGATATAGTGTACAAGAAAGGTGTATTGAACACTAATAGTGACTGTTTATCACGAATCCAGCTAAATATGAATGAAGTAAATTCTTCGGATAATCCTCCCAAAAAATTATTAGTTTATATGGAAAGATTTAATGACTCACTTTCGAATAATACTAAAAATAAAAATGTAGAAACCGAATCACTTATTGTAGAAGCTGAAGATTTTAATGACGAAAATAATACTATTCACACTAACATAGAAAATCCTATTGCAGGAATACCTATTTCGGAATCTGCAGTAAATATGGGAAAAAATCAAATTATAATCTCTGAAGTAAATTTTGAACCCGCTATACCAACTATAATAAAATTATATGAAACTAAGCAAAGAATTCTAGTACAATTTTCTAAAAATAACTTTGAACAAGACGTAATAAATTTTGTGATAGAATATGTAGCACCGAAAGCAAAATATCATATTTATTTTGAAGATCCCTTATACGAAAAATTCAGCACTGTTATACAAACATATTCCAAAAATTCACAGATTTCATTCATCAAATGTAATAAAAAATTAATTGACATCCCTCTAAATGAAATCAAAGAAGTAATACAAAACTATCATGAAAGTAAACGGAATCATAGAGGATTAGATGAAACCGAAAATAATATAAAATCTCGATACTATTGGCCTAATCAAAGATGTTCTATTCAAACGTACATTAACGAATGCGAAATATGTCAAATAACAAAATATGATCGCAAACCCGTGAACCCATATTTTAATATTACCCCAACAGCTATTAAACCATTTCAAATAATACATTTAGACACTATTACTTTAGGAAATACGAAATTTCTTACTATAATAGACTCATTTTCAAAATACGGGCAGTTGTATAAATTGAACTCAGCCCAAAGTATAGAGATAGTGAATAATTTAATTAGATATTTCACCCATCATTGTATACCGGAACAAATAATATCCGATAACGGAACAGAATTAAAAAATAGTTTAGTAAAAGATTTATTAGAAACTCATAAAATACAAATTCATTTTATCAGTTCACAACATCCTGAAGCAAACGGCATTGCCGAACGATTTCATTCAACAATTATTGAACATATTAGACTTTTAAATAATCAGAACGAATTTAAGAAAGAACCTATTGAAATAAAAGTAAATTATGCTCTTTTGGCATATAATAATAGTATTCACTCTGTAACGAAACTAAAACCATACGAAATTATTACAGGTCATTTAGAGAATAACTCTCTTTTGATTTAGACATTGATCGACAATTAGTAAATAATTATATGCATAATCACAAAGAAAAAATGAAATTACTTTATTCTAAAATAAATAAATCATTGCAAGAAACTAAAGATAAAGTTATCTCAAAAGCTAATGAAAGTAGAGAAGATCTTCCAGACCCTCTACCTACAAAAGTGTTTGTCAAAAATAAGCAGATTAAAAGTAAGACAAAAAATAAATATCAACCGGAAAAAATAAAATCCGTAAACAGAAAAAATAAAACTGCGAAAATTGTAACACGTCATTTTAATTCCACTGAAGATATTCATATTTCAAATATAAAACGACCTAAGAAGAAGCCTTATACTTTTATTACAGATTCTTCTCATTCGGACAAGCAAGAATAGAAATAAAAGACATCACTAATAACCTAGGAATTTTACCAATAAATCTTGGACCAGCAAAACTACAAAAATCAAGTCATACATTTGTACATTTCTATAACTTAAGTCCGTTACTGGAAGAATATAATTCTTTAAATAAACACTTTGAAAATATCACAGTTGAGATATCAAATAGTACATATTTCGTACAACAAACGGAAAATATAGTTAATTTTATTTTTAATGTTAAGATTAATATAGAAGAAAAATTTGAAAATTTAAATATTCATTCAATAACAAATAGAAACAAAAGAGGCTTAATAAATGGACTTGGATCTATAATAAAAGCCATAACCGGCAACCTTGATTCTCAAGACGAAGAAAAAATAAATATAATCTTAGAGCATTTAAAACAAAATCAAGCTCAAATTCAAATGCAGTACAGCGTTAGCGAACAAATAATAAATAACTTCAATAAAACTATTCAAGATATTCAAAATAATGAAATATTGCTCAAATCGAAATTATTAGACATAAAATATATGCTTGACCTTCAAGTGCAATATGAGAATCTTATTTATCTCAAAGATATGTTGAATGAAGTTTTAATTATTTATAATGTTATATTAGATGTAATAGAAACTGTAGAGAATTCCTGGACATTCTGCAAACTAAAGACAATGCACCCTAGTATAATTAAACCCAAGGAATTATTTACAGAGTTGCAAAAAATATCTTCGTATTATAAATTACAATTACCGTTGGAATTGAAATACGAGAATATTTTAAACTTTGAATCAATTTTAGATGTAACATGTAGAGTAAGTAAAAATAGAATAGAATATTTTTTATCAATTCCCATAGATTTTAATATAGAGTTTGAATTATTTTATTTATTACCCATACCTACTAAGTTAGAATCAGAATTCGTAATAATAATACCAAATTCAAAGTATTTGCTAAGATCTGATACACAGATAAAACCTCTAAACGATATTTGTACAAGAAGTGAAAATTTTCAATGTGCTTCACACCTTCAAGATAATAATAAACAGTTATGTGAAGAACAAATACTATTAATGGAAAACTCTACTAACTGCGAATACACTAAAATCAAAATTATTGAAAATCATTTGGAAATTATACCAGAAATAAACCAATACCTAGTAGTATTTCCAGAAGAAGAAAAATTGATAATTAAATGTTCAGAAGACACAGAAATCAAAATTTTGAAAGGAATTTTCCTAATAAAAAATTCGCCATGTAAAATAACTTTTAAAAATCAAGAATTAATATTTCAAGATAGAACTTATGGTCAACCACTGGTACTGAATAAACTTCAGACACATCTTAATAAAATTAAAATCCAGCCTTTGGAAATAAATTTGAAAAAATTAAAATTAAAAGCAATATCTTCGCAAGGATTGACACCAATTCAGGAAGAACAATTAAATCTCCATATTCCTAGCATATGGACTATATTTCTATTTTCTAGTGGAGTATTGATAATTATTTGGCTACTCTTGAAGAAAATTCAGAAAAGAAGAAAATCAGAAGAAACTCCAATGGAATTACAAGAAAAGAAAATTCAACTTCCAAGGGGGTGCGTCGATCTAATGGGGGAGGTGTTATATACCTTAAATTACTTAGTACATATTAAATAAATTACTTAATCAGCATATTGTGTAATAACATGTTGTTTTATAAATTGTTGAACCTTATTTTTGCTTACATTGTATTTTTTACCTTTTTGAATTGTTTAGTTATATTGTCAGTCTAGAATTTACTTCGAATCTTGAAACTTGTAACTTTTGTTAAATAAATAATTTTTAAAAAACCTTTTTCCGTGTGTAAAAAGTTATTTTATATATATTGTTTCAGTTTTTCATTTTTTTCCGATACTGAGAATCTCATAGACGTTTGCGTTTATCAGACATCTATAATTAAGAAATAGATTTGTAAATATTTACGCATACAGGTGTATTACTATTAATTATATTTGGACCAATAGATAACTTTTACATTTGACATTTTTGGTATATTGTGATGCTGGGATACAGGGCATGGACGATAAAGTTGAACTAATGGTCACGTCTTACTTCACTGGTTTATTTGTTATATTTTCAGGTAACAAAGTATTTTGTTTTATTACAAAAATAACATATCGACAATACCGAATATGTTTTGAGGCTTGTTAAAAAAATAAGTACTTATAATAATAATGTTAATGATATTTACAAAATCCTCCTTCAATAATCTATCTTTGTTATTGCATTTTCAGATATATTTTATTAAACAATTATTACTTTTCGTTCTGTTGAGGCCCAGTGGATAAACTATATATTTTATTAATTATTTGCAATTTTGTACTTTAAGACAATATATATATATATATATATATATATATATATATATATATATATATATATAGATATACAGAATGTCCTTTCTTCATGTTACATCATCCCATGGGGGAGAAGAATTTTGTGTTGATCAGACCTAAAATTATTTTCCAGCTACTTCTCAGGATTAGTGCTACTATTGTCAAGTCAGGTCAGCTTTATGTGCTGACTTGCAAAACTTAAACAATTTTGAATTTACTGACCTTGACTGAATACTGAATATGCAAGTTGCAATAGGTACTAATGTTTATTTTTAAGGAAAGTTCAAGTAACACGACTTTAATGAGTAAGAATGAAAGCGATAACATAAATGTACTAATAGTGAGATGATGTATTATAAATATACCTTAAAATTATAAATGAAATAGAACTACAAAGCTTAAATGATCAGATGGTTAAAGTTAATATGGATTGTGCATGGAATATATAAAATAATGAGCTGCTCAGTAAATTATTGATACATAGGGTTGTTGGAAACATAATGATTAAACTTAATTAATAAAAATAGTTAGATGCTGGGTACACATATAATAAATGCAATGTTATGTTCCTATAAAAAGTTCAATAAAAATAACTACACTACATGATCTTTGGTTATGTAAATATTTCTGCAACCGATTTTTGTTAACTGTACTTTGTTTTCCACCTTGATTTTGTATAACGCAATTCGCTCCAATTATATCGATTGCAGTATAAGGCCCGGAGTATTTAACGTCAAATTTATGTCTGTTTTCGTTTGATATTGTTACTATATCCCCTTTTATTATTTGTTATTCTCTCACTTGCTTATCCCATACAGTTTTTCTGTTGATTTGATGTTTGTCTAGTAATACTTTAGCTCGTGTATGTATTAGGGCAGACTGGGGACAATTGAAACATTTTAGCTTTTCGATTTTTTTTCTGGAGTCATGCTCGAGTTGTTTTATATCGAGTATGTTCTATTAGGATCTCTATATTTAATTTTCTAAACTAAAAATAATGTACTAAGCCTGGTTAAAATAAAAATATTAAAAGCCCGCAGTTTGTTTCAGTTGTCCCCGTTCCGGGAACAATTGAAACGATCACCAGGGGCAATCGAAACATAATTTTATAGGTAGGTAATAAAAAATCACAATGATGCTTAATACAACTTTTTATTTCCTTAAACAAATAATCACTCTGACAAACAATTATGACAAACGTAAAGTTCCTCCTGATTGGTGCATTCTTCATGAGACCAGAGTTTACAGTCAATGCACTGCATCCAATTATCTCCAGAGCGGCTATTTGAATACGACTCTAGGCAAATTAGACAATAAATTCAATTTCGTCTCTTTCTTCGTCACTATTTTTCTGATGATCTTTTTGTTGTTTACAAGATTGTTTGGCTTTCTTGGTAGACCTTGAACAGGCTTCAGGTTCATTCTGCTTGGTACTCTTTTGAATTACTGCTTTTTTCTTTTTCGAATCATATTCCTACTAACTAGTATCTTTCTCCGGAGTTTCCGTATAAATAGTGGACTTCCTACTTTTACGTTTTGCATTCCCCTTTCTAGGAAGTGCTTTTGGTAAAGGTCTCACGGTTTCTGGAGAAAATATACCTTGGTGCGCAAGTTGATTATATGTTGATTTTAACGTAATGAGAGCTTGCGGAATTTGATTGGTCGGTGTAGAAGGTCTTTGGAGAGCGCCGGTCTTACTAGTAAATGGCACAGGTTCAGTCTCGTCTTATTTGGTGTTTTCATGTTGTGATGAACTACGAATATTTGGTGATGATGGCAAAATTTGATTGTTAGGTGTAGGAGATCTTTGGAGGGTGTTGTTCTTACTAGTAGATGGCATAGTTTTAGTATCGCGTTCTTTACTGTCCTCTTGCGGTGCATATATTATTAAAGATGCCGTTGTCTTACTAGGATCAGGCCTATCTGTAACATATGATGGGGCAAATTCTACACTTGTAAAAATGTTCCTATTAAAAGGACATATTCCGGTGGAACTAAAACCAGCTACAATATTCGATTGTGTAAGAGCTAATGGCAGTGCTTGTTTGACTATACTTGGAATATCGTAAATGCTCATGGTTTTTCCAGGATTATTTTGCATCCAGGCATCAGAACTTCAATTGACAGCCTTCTTGAATGGCCCATACACCGATCTGTCTAACGGTTGGAGTCTACGGGAACAATGTGGCGGAAATGATAAGACTACAATACCATTATTTTTGCAAAAAATCAAAAAACCGAATATTTATGTGTGACTGGTGGTTATCTAATAGAAGAAGGACTTTTTTTCTACTGAAGAGTTGGTATGCTTTTTAAAGTGATTAAGGTAGAGCAAAAATTCGTCTTCCTGCATCCAGCCACTGCCATTTTCCGCCTCAATTCATCCTACAGGACCATCACAGATAAAGTGATCCTGTTGTCTTTTACGAGGAAATATAAATATAGCAGGCACACTATTGCCAATAGCATTTACAGCTAAAGCCTCCGACACCAGCGTTCCTCTTTCACCTGATGTAAGTGCTCCTTGTTTCTTTTTCAGCAACAACTTTGGCAGGTTTCTGGACCGTGGTGACTCCAGTTTCGTCAATATTGTATATATCTTTAGCTTCAAATTTGTATTTATCCAGTATTTTTGCGATATTGTCGTAAAAATGGTTTACATTCGTAACGTTAAAGCTAGTTGCTCTCGATAGACTCTCCTCTCCAGCCATACCCTTTTTTCTCCATGTTTCTGGCATGTTTAACGAATACTCTTGGCCCAACTGGAAAGCCAATTTCCAAATTTCTTTAGGTGGCAGTCCGTAAAATATATGCGCTGCTTTAATTATATATTCCACTATGACTTTAAGAAAAGAAAAAAATGGAAAGTTCTTACTTCCTACTCCAGGTGGAGCGACTTATATCTTTACAGCAGGCTGTACGCTGTACGGTGGTATAATTCAGACATTATTAGATGCTACCGGAACCAATGTAGTTGTAGTTAAAAATTCCATAAATAAATATTTTTCATAGTTGTCCCAATTTTGTGACCGAGGTCTTTTTTTCTAGAGGAAATTTATATTAATTGAATAATTATTCTGCACATACTGCAGCCAAAATATATACTTACATCAAGAAATTTTTCCATATTTTACAAATTAGGAAGATACAATAAACTTTTATAAACTTTACACAATAAAAAACACCAAAGATGCAGTGAACGTTCGATTTCGCGCGCTTGACGTTTTAGGTTATGTTTAAAAGTAACTTAAACACCCGTTGTAATGCCACTAAGAAATTTAATGGCCACTAACAAAAATACGATCTTAGTAGCCACTAAATCGGACAATGAATACGAATTTCTTTAGCGGGATGTTAGTGGTGTGTTAGTAGCCACTAAATACGACTATGAATAAGGCTGTTAATGTTTATAGTGTTGGAATAAGTATTGATTGTTGTTCAGAGAAAATTATCTCACTGTTTGAAAATGGAGACATCGAGTCCCGTATCAACGATAAAAGAACATATAGAATCCGTTATGTCAGTGTACAGAATTATAAAATTAGAGGTAAATAAATCGAGATTGAAAAGGTACGTTTCCCGACTCCTCCATAGCATTACACAGTCGTATATTTCTGTGTCTGGAGGTCCCATTACTCTGTGAATCCCTATTAGTATCAATCTGATTGCTGTGGTTATTATTATTATTGAAATGATTTCTACCTCTATTATTATTGCTATATTGACTGTTACCCCTATACTGATAGTTTTTATATGATTGACTGTTTGGGTGCTTATTAAAATTATTACCTCTTCTGTAAAAATTATATCTACCCCTTGTATTGTTATTAATGAAAGATCTGTTCCCACTGTAATGTAAAATATTTGTCTGTGTTTGTGGAATGTCAACTAATGAATTTTTATACTGTTGTGAAAGTACCGGTTGCCATCACCAGCCTATTTTTTCTGTAGCCGCATTATTACTTAACGCTCTACAAATTACCTCCGTCGTGTATTTGTCACGCAAAGTTGACGACATGTCTTCTGATACGTATGAGTTTCTCAGTTTTTCGGATAATTTTTAACTTCCGTTGTACAATTAGCTGTGTCTCTATGATGTTGTTTAAGATTATTAATTTTCGGTATCAAAAGACTATGTTGATCTCCTTTAATTCCCCTTTTAACGCGTCAATTATATCTTGAAGCATGGCTTCATTGTGAAGTAATGCTCTAGCCTTCCCAGTTAGCCTGGTCTTTACAAATGATATGGCGTTAGCCGCATGCTCAGTTGCGTTAGATTTGAGCAATTCCAATGCGTCTAGCATTGTTTGAGGCTTATCGGGAGATCCATCGTATTATGCAGGTAATATTTTACTTGCAAAGTAGAAAAATTGTAATGGTGTTATCGGCATAGTGTCGAAATTATCTGTCGTGTCGCTCGTATCAGTCGCGTTACTGTCGTCACCCTCAGTATCAGCCTCAGTTGCAAACAAGAAGACAGTACTTTTACTTTATAATGAAATGCTTTTAAAATCTTATCTTTTATTATTTGAAATTTTAAATTACAATTTGATTTTTGAAAGTAGTTTATAGTATCCCATGCAAGAGCTATAGTATGTGTGAAATCGTTAAACAATCTAATTAATTATTCTGAAGGTCCTTTAATATCCTCCGTTAAAATGTTTAATTTGATATTTAAAGTTTCCCATGACTCATACATAATTTGAGAACGAAATTGCATTACCCAAGAGATTGCAAACAAAGCACAGTTTTTGCAAAACAATGTAATATCAGTGAAATATGAATAAAACAATCGAATAGATAAATATTTACTCACCCACTTTATACTTCACTGGTTCTCGACACCTTCATGTCCTCGAATATTTGTCTTTTAAGCTGCCTCCGATAATATTTTAATAAAGATATTATACATTTAAGTATTATTACCACTGCTAAGATGCATAGGATAATTCTGACATAACCGTCGATTTGGATTGCGCTTTCTTGGACTATAAGGCTTGAATTTACCACCCCTTTTTTTGTACTTTCTGATTTGATGACTATTTTTGTCCCATTGGTTTCCAAATTCTGCCATTCATAAATTTTGAAGATAATTCGTTCTTAGTAACAGGATCGCCATGTGATGCTGGGTTACAAGGCATGGGCGATACATTTAAACTAATGGTCACATCTTACTTCACTTATTTATTTGTCATATTTTCAGGTGACAAAGTAATTTGTTTTAGTACAAAAATAACATATCGACAATACCGAATGTGTTTTAAAGTTTATTAGAAAATAAGTATAATAATAATGTTATTGATGTTTACAAAATCCTCCTTAAATAACTATCTTTGTTATTGCATTTTCAGATATATTTTATCAAACAATTATTAGTTTTCGTTCAATTGAGGCCAAGTTGATAACAACATTCTTTATTAATTATTTACATTTATGCATTATTGCCAAATGTTTGATTTTGTACTTTAGGACAATATGTGTACAGAATGTCCTTTCTTGATGTTACAATATAATTGAATGGAACATTTGTAGGTTCTATTCAAAAGATTTAAAAAAATAATTTTTTTTTAGTATACGTTAAATAACGAAATGTCAACACAAAGCTATTTTTTTAAATGGGACACAATTGTTTTTAAATTTTGTTTCACCCTATAAGTGGTATCCTTAGATTCCTTATTGAAAAGTGAAATTGCGATGTGATAAGGATTTTGCTCCAAGTCAACTCATTATAAGCCCTCAAACAACCTAAAATGCCAATTTTCGAATGTCAATAAAATGCTTCAAATTGTTAGTAGAATCCAAAAATTTAATAACATACAGTGAAAAAAGTAGCTTTGTATTGATATTTCGTTATGGGATACCCTGTATACTCAAAACCAACTTTCTCTGAAGTTTTTCAATATAAAATAAAAATATTACATATAAACCATATGCCAAAAACGTTATCTATTTGCCTATTTGTCCAAATTTAATCAATAACCTTGTACATATTCATCATTCAGCGATAACAATTACATTTGCATCTTTCTTTTATTTAGATTAAAAATAAATCTATATTCTATAGTATCGAAATGTAAGACGTACCATCCCAACAAACAGAAACTGCCGGCAAGGCGTTGGCCTGCTGAAATTTCCCCGTACTTGACAGAAGAGGCCCACCATATATTTGCCAGCGCGGCCCTACATCTATAGGTTCACAACGGCCGACAGCAGCCCCCAGCATTGCGGCCCGGTAATGGGCCAGCATACCATTGGGCTCAACGATGGTTGGCCAGCGATAGCTCAACATCAATAATTGAGAGGTCCGTCAAGCTGGCCCCCCCCCCGGTTAGATTTTTTTCACCAAAATGCTAGCACACATAAAGGGCACCTAGCACAACAATTTTTATAGCTAGCACTCCAACAGCTCACAATAAAAATGCTTTTGAATTCGGGTGGGGCCAGGTTAACGCTAGCCCCCCCCCCCCCGGTTGGAATTTTTTCGTCAAAATGCTAGCACAGATAAAGGACACCTAGCACACCATTTTTTATAACTAGCACACCAACAGCTTACAATAAAAATGCTTTTGAATTCGGGTGGGGCCAGGTTAACGCTAGCCCCACCCCCCGGTTGCAATTTTTTCGCTAAAATGCTAGCACAGATAAAGGACACCTAGCACAACCTAGCACACCATTTTTTATAGCTAGCACACCAACAGCTTACAATAAAAATACTTTGGAATACGGGTGGGGCCAGGTTAACGCTAGCCCCCTCCGGTTGGAATTTTCTCGCCAAAATGCTAGCACAAATAAAAGACACCTAGCACAAAATTTTTTATAGCTAGTACATCAACAATGCTTTTGAATACGGGGGTGGAGGATGTCTGCAAAATAACGCTATGGTTACACGAATGAATGAAAATGTTGGATGTACTTGTCCCTAAACATCATTTTCCTATAAAAAATGGCCCCTAAACAGCATTATTGTTGTCAGCTGTTGACGGATTGTGCGTGATATCTATATTTTCCCATCTAGCAGGGTATTTAATTAATTAATAATTAACTATTATTTAATTAATAATTATCTATTTATTTTCAATTAATGCTAAAAAACGGAAGAATACAAAAATCCTTCTCTTTTAAAAATAATTTTTTTAAAATCATAGTAATTTTAATAAAACAAAATAATTAAATTGGACCATTTAGTCACGGAATCAGAAACAATCCGTACACAAATAAGTTGCAAATTACGTCACACTATAGAAAAGGCAACGACAAACGTTTGCGTACAGACATGTTGGATAAATAAATGTCCAAAAATGCGAAGCCGTTGGATATGTCCTTTGGACAAATTTGTGCAATCTGGGAAGGGGCGGCTGAGATCCCTAAAAATGTTCCAATATATTGAGAATACATGTTTTAGACTGATCGTGGTTCACTGTAGTCCTTATTTAAAAGAAACACTCAAACTTTATATTTAAATTTGCCAGAATATTTTTTGCCGAAGTTGATGGTTAATTAACCATTGTAATGATAACATAAATATTGCATTTCACTATCAGATTTTTTTTAAAGTCCCATGTTTTCTTAGAACGTGCTGCTTTTAATTCTTAGAGCCGGTTAATCAGAGCTTCAAATATTTCTGTGACATATCATAAGATACCAACACTACTATGTATTTTTCAAAGTTTTTAGTATGTAACTGGCAATGTATGTTTGTTCCGTTGCAATCTTGGAACTCAGTTTCGGAGCAGATATCTTCAACCGATTGACCTGAAATTCTGTATATACGTCTAGTTTGCATGCCAATCCATGATTAGGTATGTGACGTCATTCTAAATTCAACATGGCGGATCATCACCAAAGTTGGTGGACTAATTTTTTTATACTTTCTTACAATATGAGTATGACATGGAAGTACTTGCTAAGAATACGAATGTGAGTTATAGTCCGTTGCTCCAATCCGTCTACAATTTTGGTGTACTTGGGTTTTTGAGTCCTTTATTATGACATTGAGGTCGAATTGTTCGATTGTATTGCATCGATTGGTTCACTTTGACTTATGTAATTTGCCGAGATAGATGTCAATATCATTGGCTTGTAACCCTATATTGAAGATCTGGACTGTTCGAAATTAACCGGCAAACGACATTGCAACAATGGTGTTGTGATGATCCCGAAAAAGACAGTATTGTAAAAAAAAGACATTTTTATTAAATTGTGTATATTATATTTTCCATGTTAATAGCGGCCATCGATCTGATTAAGGTCAGGCGAACACCTAGAAATCACGGTGAATGACTTGAATGTGCCCTATAAAAACAAAGTGTAATTAACCAATGATTCATTTCATTATTATTATTTTGAATAAGTTAAAAGGTCTATGATATTGTAATCTGTGTTAATTCTAAATATACTAAACCCAGTGATTTTTATAAATGATGTTGTTTATTCAATCCCCGAAGAACGGCTACTAGGTAAGTGTTTTCCTCAAAGCTATAATGGCTCTATGGTGAACATAGCTTATACGAGGAGCACTTACTGAGTAACCACCACATTGTGTTGAATGAGATGAACATACTGAGAAACCTGTCGGGCGGTAACTGAAAAGTAAAAAATAAATTAAAAGTTAAAGACATTTTAAAAACAAGCTTTTATTCAAATGCACTAAAATAAAATAATCTGATAGTGAAATGCAATATTTATGTTATCATTACAATGGTTGATTAACCATCAACTTCGGCAATAAATATTCTGGCAAATATAAAAATAAAGTTAGAGTGTTTCTTTTAAATAAGGACTACAATGAACCACGATCAGTCCAAAACATGTATTCTCAATATATTGGCACATTTTTAGGGATCTCAGCCGCCCCTTCCCAGATTGCACAACTTTGTCCAAAGGACATATCCAACGGCTTCGCGTTTTTGGACATTTATTTATCCAACATGTCTGTACGCAAACGTTTGTAGTTGCCTTTTTTATAGTGTGACGTAATTTGGAACTTATTTGTGTACGGATTGTTTCTGATTCCGTGACTAAATGGTTCAATTCAATTATTTTGTTTTATTAAAATTACTATGATTTTAACAAAATCATTTTTAAAAGTGAAGGTTTTTTATATTCTTTCGTTTTTTAGCATTAATTGAAAAGAAATAGATAATTATTAATTAAATACTAGTTAATTATTAATTAATCAAATACCCTGCTAGATGGGAAAATATAGATATTACGCACAATCCGGCAACAGCGGACAACAATAATGCTGTTTAGGGGCCATTTTTTATAGGAAAATGATGTTTAGGGACAAATACATCCAACATTTTCATTCATTCGTGTAACCATAGCGTTATTTTGCAGACATCCTCCACCCCCTGTATTCAAAAGCATTGTTGATGTACTATCTATAAAAAATTTTGTGCTAGGTTAGTAGATATCTAGTGGCGGTTCAACATCACAACTTCGAAAAACATCCGCTAGTTGGCGCTCTGGTCGGCCGTGACGTAACAGCGTGTATTGTATTTCATCTATCTTCGTCGTCCATCTTGTGTTCTGTGACGTATATCGCTATGTATTGTGTGTCGTCTATGTTCTGTGTGTGTGTGACGTAAGCAGTAAATTCATACGATTAACTAAATTAGAAAAAAAAGTTCTACCACGACGGGGAATCGATCCGTCTACCTACTACATCATAGTCATGTACCTTATATGTTACACCACGGAGACCATTATAATAATTGTAATATGAATGAATTTAATCAAAAATTTACGATTCTAACAAAAAAGTCTCATAAGAGCGTTACACACAATAAATATTCCATTGTATAGAAGAGACACAAAAAAGAAGTTAGAAAGATTATTAAAAAGAAAACCCCTACACAATAGAAAAAAAAATTCTCACGACGGGGAATCGATCCGTCTTCCTACTACATCATAGTCATGTACCTTATATGTTACACCATGGAGACCATTGTAATAATTGTAATATAAATGAATTCAATCATAAATTTACGATTCTAACAAAAAAGTCTCATAAGAGCGTTACACAAAATAAATATTCAATTGTATAGAGAAGAGACATAAAAAAGAAGTTAAAAAGATTATTAAAAAGAAGACCCCTACAACAATTCGATCCAAGAGTTCAATGAACTCATCAAACTCGCGATGAAAGTTAAACCACACTGCCATCGGAAATTATGATAATATTGTTATGACGTTCGTAGATGAGGAAATTGTATAATAGTTGATTGAGCACATACAATGTATTTTGATAAAAATATCATTCATTTCATAAAAAAATCAATCGATTATTATTAATATATAATGTTTACAAAGGTAATAAATACACTATTTAAAAACCAGTCCCGAAGGTATAAAAATGCTCGTTCCAAGTTGTTCGACGCTAACTTTTCTGTCATAAAAAAAAACCAGCCAGAGGCAGTCAAAGCGTGAGTCTGACGTAATAGAGGAAATTATGTATACACTTGTTACGTTAATTAGCATGTAAAAAATTAAACATGTGTGTATATATATTCAATAAGATACAGTTTGTTCCTAATTCAAGTAATCACATTAAAGGTGACGAATTTGAATCTGAAGTTATTGTTAACAAGTAAGTATGCTAAAATCTTAACATTATGCTATAGTAACCAAGACATTAAAAAATATGATATGCAAGAGCAATAATATAAAGATAATCCAAGTGCTTTATTTAAACTTTACCCATCGTTCAGAAGATATTGGATGAATAATTTTGAACCTAACAAAGAAATAAAATGGTTCAATAAACCTACAATACATGTATAGGTAATTACAGATAATAAATTAACTAATTTTATATTATATCTTCCACAGATTCAACGCACAACTACCAAAAGTAAGTCATTGATAATTTCAGTATGACAACGACTGCAGCCTCAAATGTCACTGGCACATCTTCGAAGAACTCCAATGACGATTGGGAAGTTATTCGTACATGGTCAGTTCTATATACAGAAGTTTATCATAACCTTAATGAATCCCAAATTTTATTTTATGATAGAAAATTAGAATATACACCTACGTTTTCTTATGCTTTACATGATTTAGTTTATAGAGATTGTTATTCTAGATATAGTATTGATACAATTAATGAGTTTCTAGTACCTGATAGAGAGGCCATAGAATTATCTGAAAATTGGACATCACAAAGAATGTGTAGTTTAGTATTTTTAATTGAAAGAATCAGCACTTCAGATTATAAGAATTTTGCAATAGCTATTTTTGATAAACTTTTTTGGAAAGTATCCAGAGTTAATGATGAATATAATGTGTTAGGTATTATGGAACATTCCGAGAACAAAGGATATCATTTACATGTCTTATTCTTCTCTACAACATTATTTAACAAGAAACAATTAACAAAATATGAAACTGATTATTCGAAATTTATTGTTAGCACTGATACTACAGAATTTACAGCATTAACACCGGAATTAAGAAAGGTACTCACCAACACATATAAATTACAATGTAGTGCTCAAAATATTAAAAGTCCTGCAAGTTATGTTCATTATTTAAAAAAATATTTAAAAAGAATATATTGCACTAATATAGATCTATTGAAAATGTTTATCAATTACAAAAGAACACATATCTTTAGTCCTGATTCTGCACCAAAGAAAACAAAGACTTACAGAGTCATTTAAGTAACACACAATTAAGAACTATATATAATAACTGTTTTCCTAATTTCACTACAAATATATCTATCGTTAAAAATTTAATCTATTCTTTTACTTATCATTCACTATGAAATGTTTATTTAAGGTAAAAACATTTGTTAAAGCACAAATACATGGATTGATCTTATGATAAAAGCATTTTAGTGTCAAGGCTGCTAATGGTGGATTTTCATCGACTTCATATACAGGTGTGGTGGAATATTTTTGAACTTATGTAAATGTGTATAACCAACATTCAAATCAATATCATGATGATTTTTCATATTTTATATCATTCAATTTGGAGTACTCGATACTTAGTTGCAGGATGTCTCTCGCAGAATACAGACATCGAATTGAAGAATATATAATAAAAATAAATGGATTGAATAAGGACGTTACTTTTTATGAAGATAAAAAAAAGGTTATAAAGCAAATTGAAAACCTATGTCTAGCTGACTCAAGTCAAAGAGTATGGGATAAGCTTACGATAAATTGGATACCTGAAGAATTGAAAAACGGAGGACAACAACAGGAGATTGCAAGTGCCTTAGATCACATCTTTAGACGTCAGACACCTCAAACGACAACATATCCATTGAACCGAATAAAGCCAACAAGTGTTCAATACGACCAATACACAACCCTCCACCAGCAGTATTCTCTACAACATGAAAAATGACATGTATAACATTAACATCAATATTTGTTATTTTAAAATTTTATTAAAAATTGTTAAACTTAAACAGGAAGTGTAATGTAATTTATAATCGATAAATAGATATTAAGCAAATACAAGGTGTTTTAATAAAAAATGTCATTCATTTCAAAAATCAATTTATTATTATTATTAATATATAATATTTACAAAGGTAATACACTATTGAAAAACCAGCGGCGGAGACGTTCTACGTTTCTTTGTGTGCAAGAGTACAGTCCAGTGACGTGACAAGGATTTGGATCACGTTCAAAGTTTCCAGTAGCACATGATGTACCGTCAAACTTGCAAACATCAATAATATGTGGGAAAACATTGAATATATGGCATTTCTTCATTAGAAATTCTGCTTTTTGTTGTCCGCGTACGTATATGAAATCTGCAGCATACAATAGCTTATTTTCCAATATATCATCCAATTTGGAGTACTCAATGTCACCCGAAGAGTACCGAATACCATGTACATTCTTCTCCAAGTATGACACAGTCTTCTTATCTTTGTTGCTCAACGTAGCAATTGATTGGGGTGGTAAAAATATGTAATGACTCTGTTTAAATCCAATTTCGGTTGTAAGTTCTTTAACAACAAACAGACCATCTATAACGAATCCCTGAATGTCTACGATCGCTATTCTCATGATGATGACTGTTTGAATACTGACTTGCAGCAGCAACACACACTTCAATTTAGAGTCTTGACTATTTCGGTGAGAGGGAAGTACTCCATTACGCAGTCGTGAATTATGATACAATATGCTTTGGTGTTTTCGGGAAAACCAATTTTTGCTTCAATGTCAAGTTTTACATCGACAGTAGATGCCTTCATGCTTTCTTCTTGTTTCGAGCAATCGATAACAAACAAGGCGCGTTTCTTA